>VWZI01017603.1:124833-178092 GCA_013396835.1 Psilopogon haemacephalus | reverse complement strand
ATGGACTTGTGCACATTCAGGTTCTTTAGGTGCTCACGAACATGATCTTCAATTACAGTGGGCAGGTCTTCACTCCCCCAGTCCTTACTTCTGCCCTCTGGAATTTGGACATTGTGGCTGGAGCACTTGCTGCTGAAGACTGAGGCAAAGAAGTCATTGAGCATCTCAGCCTTATCCATGTCCCCTGTCGCCAGCTCTCCATTTCCCTTCTGAAGGGGTCCCACGTTCTCCCTAGTCCTCCTTTTCTCACTGATATACCTGAAGAAATTCTTCGTGTTCCCCTTAATGTCCCTAGCCAGATTCAACTCCAGCATATAATGTCATAAGAACAGGCTGGCTCTACTTCCTTCTGAATCCCTTCCAGCAAGAAAGATGCCTTTTTAATTTTTATTTTTTTTAATGCTGTTTCTATAGCCCAGGCAATTGTACATTCCTTTTCCTCTGTAGTCTGGCAGACAGTATAATCAGCATCAGTACCTAGATCTGTGCCACTGAAACGAATTCAGAAGTCAGTGCACCTGCAGCTCTCACCTACTTTCACTCAGTGAACACTGCAAATTCTTTAACACAGTTCTACACACATTTTTACTTTGGACTGAGTGGGGTTCCAGAAACAGCAAAAAATGTTCTTCCTTGTGTAATTTTCAGTTGAGATCAGTTTAATTTAAAACTTGGATGTGACCATTTTCCACCAGCTTTTGTAATTCTAAGCACAAATGATGTGATGTTATGTGCTCTAATAAAGGAGCTAGAAAGGTTACAGTTTAGTGGGATTTGGAACATGGAAATCCAAACTTGTTTAAAATAGTCATAAAAATATTTCACAACATTCCTTATGTTTCAAAGGCATCTCTTGCCTATCTCTCTGAAGCGTGAAGAAGCCTGATCTGCTTTTTGATTCCCTTATTTTCAAGTATCTTTATTTTTTAGAGACTTGCCTGTCTTTGAGACTTGCTAGTAATGCTCACAATGCATGAAGCTATTGCCACTGCTAAGGCATAGCACTAAGACTCTCACGTATTGGATGTTTCCTGTCATATTTAAGATATTTGACAACAGTTCCGTATTGATTTACAGAATCAAATTCTGCAGTCATTGTGTAAAGGTAAAATTCTGACTAGAGCATTGCCTAAAATGCAGCTTGAAATCCTTATTGTGCTGTGTACAGCCATTTTAATGGTGAAAGTTCTGTGTTGAGTACAACATGCCCATGGGTTACTGCTTATGCAAGAAAGTTGTACTGTGGCTGCATGTTCCCTAATGAGATTTGGCAATCGAGTCATATAATCTCTCATTCTGTTGATTGCTTTACTGTCGGTAAAAGGACATTTATATAACTTACCTGCACAGCAAAACACATCCTGTCTGTTTGAGAGATGAGACTGATGACAGACTGTGGATTTCCACGTGTGGTTTTGGAGCTGCAGCTAGGTCTTGTATTAATTAATACCCTGCAGCAGCTTTGTTCCCGACTGTGTACTAATTTTTATATGAACAATAATGATTTTCATATCTTAAGACAAGGCATCCAGCATTTCCTCACAATACAGTTTTTCTTTGACTTGGTATTGCTAAACCTCAACAAAGCTGGGAAGCACTCTAGGGAACTTGCTACCACTATTAGGCTGATGACAGCTGTCAGAGATTGCATGGAGTAGAAAACCACTTGGCCAGGAAACACAAGGCAACTACCAAGAAGATACCAAATCAACTGTAGGGCAGACTGAGGGAAAAGATATAGTTCCTAGGAAGGAAGAGAACAGTACAGAAATAGAGAAATGTGGAAGAAAGGCCACATTTTCTTTGGCTTACCACCCAAATCATCACCACTATTAAGAACATCAAATCAGGTGGGTGAAGAGAAACCTTCAGATCTGATGGACAATAAGGAAAGGGAGACATAAATTGTGCAAAACCCTCATCACCTGACTGTTAGTGCAGATTAAGACAAATCTTAATCTGCACAATTTCACTCCAGAACTACTTCCCTCATTAGGGACAGGACTCCCATGCATACTGCAGGCTATCAAATGCTAGATACAGAATTAAAAGAAAACAAAATGAAACAAGCCATGCTAGATAATCAGCAGAAAAGATACCATTTTCTTTCTGAACCTTCATGATGTTGTCAACAGCAGAAGCGAACACTGCAAGTTAACTTTTGTCTTCCTTGTGTGCAAGCAGTAATTTCAGGAGACAGTTCTACTTCAGAGCAGTTGCTCATATCATTGTCATCAAAACAAACACAGAAAATTAACCTGGGCTCTGGAAACACCCAAAGGCCATTGCCTCACCAAAAAATGATGCCATGGCTCAGGGATAAGAAACTTCGATTGTGCAGGCCAGATCATGTCAGACCATGTTTTATTGCTCTTCCTCCCAAGAAGGTCCCAGAACCTTCACAGAATTTTATTTGTTGTATGACCAAAGTATGGGGAGAAAGACTAGTGAATCTAGCCACGCAGGAGGGATGGCTAGCTTGTCCCACTACAGCCAGCAGTGTGCCTCACAACAGATGACTGGATACATGGCAAACAGCCAAAATATTTTTGTTACTCATTTGTGTCCCATTTCTATCAGCAGACTGACAGTTTGCAGAGGAAGGTGGAGGAGGACACTGAATGGTTTTGCATGGGGTGTTTTAAAGTGATGAAACTATATTCATTAAACCAGTTGTTGTTGGTGGGTTTATTCTTAAAAACATTTGTGTGGCTCTGAAATATTTACGCTTTCATTCAAGGAAAGCAAACTTCTTCCTAGCTGCCTTTTGTGGATCACTTTCTCCAGGGGGATGGATTGATCATTTATTTATTTACTTATTGTTTGCTGCAGTGTGTGGAGGATTTGTATTTCTTACTTTGGTATAGAATTTTTATAGCTATCTGGGCTCCATGAACTGGCTATTCAGCATTAGGAAGATTAAGATTAGTGCAACAGGAAGTTATAAAAATTATAACTACTAAAAATGCTAAGTCTATTCATAAGAGATTAAGATGTTCCAGATTAATAACTAATGAAGAATATGTTAGCTTCAGACTCAGTAAGAACCAAACCAATATGCAGAAGTAGACAACAGCACATTTCATGATTTGATATTTTAATTTTTAACAACTGGAGACTCTAAGGAATGAAATAAAAAGTACAAGCTGTTGACAGCTATGCAGCACGTCAGTGAGGAAGCAGGGAATATACTCCAGGCACCTGTCTGCAGCCTGCATTCACTTCCAGTGCTTGAGCTTTCAGGCTGCACATCTACCACTGTACCCAAGTGTTGGCCTCTTGCACAGCCATGAAATAGCACAAGCATCTGTCCATGTTAGACGCATTTTCCATGTCTGAGATCAGCTAAGAAGGGCATTAGGTCAAGAGACTGTTGTTTCTTTGAACTTATTGGTCCTGCCTTAAGTTAACAAGTCAAGGGGTTTAGATTAGGTAGGTTGCTACTTTCTCTGTGGCACATTTACCTATTGAAATACCGTGGAAGCTGCCACCTTACATGTGGCATATTGTTGAAATACATTGCTCCCTGCCTCCCTTCTAAATGACACTCAAGACAAGGAACATAAGAAAGCATAGTACTTTGTAGCAAATGCAGAAAACAGAAGCATGGCTGTGGAGAATGCAAGTCAGAGTCTCGTATCCTCAATACTACCATTTTGCATTTGCATCATAATGGTTTTTAAATAGCTGAAGAGAAAGAATTCATCACACCTTCTGAACTTCCGCTTTGAGTCAGACAGACACAGGGACAGTTTAGAGGAATAAGTGAATATTCCATACAGCTCAATACAGGCATTGTCAAAGTCCAGAAGTGAAGGCCCATGGGCTACAAGAGATATGAAATGTAACATCAAGGAAAAGGACTGGGAGCCCAGCATCCCTGAAGATCTAGTTATCAAATGTGGTATCGGTAGTTCTATTTACAGTCCTTTTCAATGGGTTGGAATGGCACAGTAGCCTTCTCTCTGGCAGAGAAGAACACTTTATCCATCCAGTTAGTTCCAAGTGGCACCTGCCTCGCTCCCAAGCTTTGCATTCTAATTTCGGCATACAACCCCAGCCTGAAGGCACTGCTCTCCTTCCTAATCACGCTGTGCTTGCTTCCTGCAGGTGAACGGCCTTTTGAATGCAACTGGCAAGGATGCAACAAGAAGTTTGCTCGCTCGGACGAGCTGGCCCGCCATTACCGCACCCACACTGGAGAAAAGAAGTTCAGCTGCCCTCTCTGTGAGAAACGCTTCATGCGCTCTGACCACCTGACAAAGCACGCCCGGCGCCATGCCAACTTCCACCCCAGCATGCTCAAGAGGCGAAGTGGCAGCAGCTCAAGAACAGGGTCTGTCAGTGACTACAGCCGTTCAGATGCCTCAAGCCCAACGATCAGCCCCGCCAGTTCCCCATAGTCCTACCTGCACTGGATGTCAGCACTTTGCCTCTAATACCTAACGTGGAGTTTCGTTTGTGTTGCACACATGGAAAGAACTCTTGTTGCTTCCCCTCCTCAGTTCCCCACCTCCCTTTTGAAAAACAAAATCAGTAAATAGCTGCCTCCCACTGCAATTTCCAGTCAGATTGTCTTTACCCAACCACACGAGTGGCTGTTCTAACCTCATGAACAGACAGACTTATGTGATACTCTTAGTGACTCCTGCTGTCTCAATATTTCATACATTTTTCAACGATTTACAGATCCCTCTTGATTATTCTTTGTAAGAAAATGAGAAAAATCTATAAAAAAGAAAAAGACCTCCCCCCACTTAATTCACCTCAGGTGTCAAAGTAGTTTTGTGAGACCGGATTGCACAACATGAGCATACATACACTTACAAATCAACTGTGTTCTATTGTGTCCCCCTTCTCCTTTCTCAGGGATGGATATTTATGTTACACAATAATTACAATGAAGACACACCCTAACTGCAGCCTTACTCTGCAAATATATTTGCACTCTCAAGTTTTTTTGTTAGATTCTTTCACACACTGGGGAAAACATAAAAAACAAACAATACAAAACACAAACCAGTACTGGAATGTAGTGCCAGACTCTCCCACTGTTTGTTTTCCTGATACGATACCTGCATTAGGGAGTGTCCAAAAAGCAGTCCTGTCTGTCTTCAAGCTGCCCTTGTGCTCTTTTGTAGCAAGTTGTCTTTTTGCTTCATGCTGAAGATGCTCCAAAACCAACTCCCTATTGCAAAAATCTCTGTGAGGTTGACAAACTTGTTTGTTTCATGCTAGATAAAATTCTGAGGGGAAAAAAAAAAAATCTAAACAAGATGCCTTAAGTGAATAACCTAAATGATGAGGAAACATTTACACTGGGCAACATTGCATTGCAAGATGGCATGGAATCTCTGAGGTATTTTGTTGTCACTCTTTCCAAGTCATTAAGCTATCTGCACTGCCTCTTCAATATGGGACCAACAGAATACTCAAATCAGACCACACTGACTTGAACAATTTTCTTTTTTTGTTTCTTTTCTTGTTAAACGAACCATGGAATTAACACAGCTGAAATAACACCCAACAAAAGGTTTATCGAGGTACTTACCTACTGTACAGCTGTATCCTTGCAAGACAAATTGGCTAAGACATAGGTTCTGTGTCCTTCTGCATCACAGTTGTGGTCACTGATTGAAGGAAGCAAAGTCATAAGGTATCTACTGACTGGAAAAATAAAACAGGCATTTTGTAGTTTTAAAAGAAAATGTCATTTTAGCTCAGCACTACTATGAGTTTCTCAAAAATAAACACACCAGCATAAAGTAAGGTGTTCTTGTGCTTCATGACAAAAAGGGAATCTTGGCTAGTTTTCACATATTTGACACTAGAAGGTAGATTTTTGGTTTATATGGTAGAAATCATAGCAAAAGGCCAGGAGCATTGTGATGTACTGGAGACCTCACTGGCAGCAAATACACTTTCTTTCCTTGGTTCGGTTTGGTCTGATGGTGCATGTTATAAATTCAGGTCCTTTTGATTCTGGAATTTTGGGGGGTTTCTGGTTTTTACTTTAAGGTATAAATGCATTTAAGTGTAGCATGTTGCAAAGAAACTCTCTGTGCCAAACCTACCATTTGATATCAAGTGAATGCCTCCAGATTCCAAACAAACATGTATCTTACTTGCTGCTTTGCGTTGATCCAATTTTGCAAATTCTTATTGTACTGTATATTAACTGTGAGAGGCTAATACACATTTCCTAGTAGTTTCATAGGTACTTCCATAATATTTACATTATTCCTAATACTATGCATTCTATTAGTTCTATGGATAAATATTTTAAGACAGTTTGAAGTGCAGGTATTTCAGTATTTTCACCACTCTTCCCTTTTGAAATGGAAGTCATGAGGTACAGTTCTACTGTTTCATTTCACAGAAATGAAGGAACTTTGTAAGCTTTTTATATGAAATCACAAAAATCACTGAGTTTGTGCGATGAGCTTCCTAACCACTCCGAGTTAGGAGAAAGCTAGTTCTGTGCCTCCATAGATTTCCTCTCCTTTTCTTTTTTTTTTTAATCTCATCTATTGAGTTACATAATTTCAACAACTTGATAGAATTCAGGTAACAGGAACTCACATTCCAATCATTTCTGTGACTGCTAAAAGCGCTCTTGTGCTGTAGTCAGTAAAGAGGCATTTAAGATACCTACAGGTCAGCTGTGTCTTGTGGACATACTTTGAAACAAGTCATAAACACATTTCTCATTATCGTTGTACTTTAAGTGGGGGCAGGACAAAAGGAGAAACAAGTATCAGCGAAAATCATAGGCTTCATGTTGTACATTAAGTTTGTTGCAAAATCATCTTTCCTGACAAAAGTATCAGTTGATCTGTAGCAGAGAAGGAACCACTCCAGTCTAATCATTTAAGGCATAATAATACAGCATGAATCAGAAGATGGATTATAAAGGAACTGTTTTAATAGCCTGGAGAATATTTGCACCAGGTTTTATTAATACTGAGATTATGGGATATAGAGATTATAGGGCAACCTATTCTGAGTGACATGAACTATTGTAATCTTTAACTCAAACAATAAGGATTCTGTGTATATTACTCATATATTACTAATAACTCTCCAATTTTAAAGAGGGAAAAAAAATCCATTGGTTTAGAGTTAAATTTCCATTTGGTCTAAAGGTAATGCTATAATACTATATATATATATATCTATATAGATATATAGATATATATCCAACATAGCTACACTTTCAGGAAACACTCTGAAATTTCTTTGCAAAACTTTTTTCTCCCTACATCTTAGCTGTAAATACCTCAGAGTACGTTGGGCTGACAGTCAATTTACTGTGTTTTAAAGTCCTAGCTAGAGTTTCAAATATCTCCATTAAATGTTTAGTACATGGTAGTTTTAGGATAAAACAAAGAATTCCAAACCACTAGTAGTTTCCAAAACTGAATGTGAACAAAACTTCTCAGAATATTTTCATATGGAAAATAGCATCTAGCATATTTCATATGCTAGATGCTAGAGAGAATCAGAAGCACCAGCAAGGTCGTAAGACTCCATTCTCATGATGGTTCCTCCTGAGTTTTGCAGATATGAGAAGTCTGAGCAGCTCAAATTACGTTTTGAAATGTGGGTGCTTATCCAAGCTAACCTCAGATTTTTACCTTTTTTTGTTGTTTTACCCTAACTGCATCCTCTGGCGTAGAAACAAACAATGCATGCTCAGGAACTGCTTCTCCAGCAAGGTGCAGCTTTTGTTGCAGTCCTTCAATGTGCACCTCTCTCCTTCAGCCTCCTTTTCAACCTCTCCCTATGCAATCTGAAGAAGTGAATCTCCACAAACTATAAAATTGCCCTAATCACCACCCCCACCCCCCGCTTTAATTTCAGAATATAGTTACAGTTTTATTTAAAAAGCCCTGAAAATTTGTTTTCCTTCAGCCATGATTTTAGCTTTGTCTCTAGGAGCTGAGCTTAGCTGCCTTGCTATAGGAAGTGAGTGCGAGTTAAAACCATCACTTCACTGCTACTGCTCAGCTGGAACAAAAGGCACTCTTAGAGACTTGTTCACCCCTTCCACTAACCTCATACTGTGCAAAGGCCTGAAGTGCACCAATGGCCATGTGAATTCAGTTTTCATCCTGCTCATTAGGAAGCGCTTCTGGTAAACTCCTGGCAGAGAGATGTTATTGTAAGAATTGTTTATATCTGCAAATTAGTTGTTCTTGCTTTTATAATATGTGCATAGCATCTGTTTACATTACATAACTGCAAAGTTATATATTTGTAACAAGTCATCAGAAGCCTCTGTTTGATGGTAACAGATATCTAATTCCTGTGTGCGTTCTACTCTCTTTACTGCATTAACCCTTAGAGTAACTTTTAGCTGTGGTAGCCTCTGCACACCTTTACAGCCTCGTTACCTTCAGTGCTTTCTGTGTTTCGTTCAGCCAGGCTGTAAAATGCTGTGAGGAGCTTACCTGTTTCAAGCTGTTCACAATCACAAAGGCTTTACTCCAGTTCTTTGCCAAGAGTTCTAAAACTTGTCCTGTGTGAAGTACATTGTTGTTTTGGAGAACATGATTGGTGAAAGAAAAACAGGGAATGAACTTTGCATACTTCAAACTTGCCTTTTCATTGCTCTCTGATTTACTAATTTCATCAAGTGATGCCTACAAACGGACTTTCAGGTGCTCTTTTACTCCATCACGCCATCAGTTTGTGCATTGGGTGCTAAGATATAGCCTGTCAGTGAATGGTATGGTAAACATCTGCATTTTTTAACTCTTCTGGGGATAAAGCTATAGCCTTAGGCAGCAGAAAATAACAGAATTATACTTGTTTATCCCAGAATATAGAATTCAAAATCCCATCCTTTGGTGTGTATATATATATATATATATTTATATATATGTATATGCATACACACAAAAATATTTATATATATGGATTTCTATAAGCATACACACATATATATAAATACCTCTCATATATGTGTAAATTGTATAGTATGTGTGTGTGTGTACATAAGCATACAGCAGTGTATATGTACGACACAGCAAATAACAAAGGGATGTCTACAGAGCAAAAACAGGTATCCATTTCATGATAACTGATGATGGGTTTGAACCAAAAGCCCTAGACCCAAACACCGTTGCATTTGAAAAGTTTGAAGCTGTTTTCTGAGATTGGTGATTGAGCTTCATCTTGGGTTACAGCTGTATTCAGGGAGACGCCTGCAGGCACCTGCACCTTCTCACAAGCACGTGCCTGTACAGTTGACAGAGAATATGTGTGCCAGTAAGTGTGCACCTGTTTACATACATGCTTCCAGTTTTGGTGAACTGTAATGGAACTGGTGTCATCTTCACTTGTACAGTTTGATCAGCAGCACATGAATGCTTCCATGGGTCACTTTTCAACTCTTTATGTCACTACATTGAAGTATTACAGTTGTACAGTTAGTATGTTCATCTATTCTTGCTCTGCTGTAACTTTTTATGTTATTTTGTACTGCATAGATTATATATTGTGATAATGTCCTATGCAACAACAAACAATAAATTTTTAAAAAAATAAATATAAAGGAAAAAGGAAGAAAATTAACAAGTGTAAAGTATTGTCTTAACTTTGTATGCATGGCTAGTGAGGTTTACATTTTCCAAAATAAAACTTGTAACTATAAAATATTTGGTTTATTTTATCTATGTAGCTGTTTAAATGCGTCGGTTGTTAGTATTTCTGCTGCTCATTTCAGGCTTGATACCTTGTTTGGTAATATTTTGTTTACATTTCACCAAGTGCTGTTGCTTAATAGGATTTGAGTTTTTAAAAAAAAAAATCAAGAACGTTTCTGTAGTGTTTGTTTTGTATTGTCTATTTGAACTAGTATTTTACAGCTGCATAGTGAAATTCCTTTCTCAAAGCTTGCATATGCTGTGGATTTTTTTACAAGATGGTAATGGCATTAATATGCATGATTTACAGCTCAGTCAAACACCCTTTCTTTCAAAGCCCAGTGCTTTGGTACCATCTCCACAAGTGGTAATGTCCTATCAAAATAGTAAATGAATCTCACAGCACCCTGAAATGTTCTTTCCTGTTTTTGAAGATGAGGGGGAACTGAAACACAAGAGATTTGAGTAACATTCTCAAACTTGTTTGGCAATGGCAGATGAATGCTTTTATCCTCCCTTGAAAGTAACACCACAGCCCCAGGAAAAGTTTTGTGCCCTCTAATGAGTATCTGTCCATAGAGCATTATAACTGATTGCAAAAATAATGTAAAGCAGTGGACTGCTGATGAAAGATGAAAACTAAACTACTCCTACTAAGCTAGGGGCAGTAGTGGGAACAATTTTTAAATTAGTACATTTTCTTGTGCAGGGATTATGAAAAAACTGCTCAGAGCAGTTAACTTGGAGAGCCATTATCTTTAATAGCAGGTTTACCCCTGTGTTTTCTGCAGTCTTGAACCCTCAGTACTGTTAATTTTCTCCCACCTGGGACAGTTATCTTGTACATCTGCATGTGGCTACAATCATCTGCTATTTTGTAATTCACACAGTGGAACCAGCTAATTCACTGAAATGTTTAACTACGCTAAAGCACTATTAAGGGCTTGTTACCTGAGAATAGCATTCTCAGGGCATAGACCTGTTTGCTTACTAGCAAACCCTCCCTGGAACACAAGACAAAATGCTTCTGCCCAGCAGAAAACCACAGGTTTGTTTCATTCTCTTCAACTAACATTAGCATGATGTTCTACTGCCTATGATGGTGGGTTTAAACTAGATGATCTTTGAGGTCCCTTCCAACCTAAACCATTCTATGATTCTATGACATGGTCTCTCACTGCTTCTTCTTGATGTCTGTGTTACAACTTAGAAACCCTAGGCAGAAGACCTTCTGAAACTTTCTGGTTGTGACAGTCCTCAGGCAAAAAGACTGCTAAATCATCAAATACCTGAATCGGAGTTTGTTTGCAGACCTTGGGTATCAGTCTGCCTGTTGAAATTTCCTCTGCTTTAGATAGAGCTAACATCTCCCCACGGCACTCTTTCCCTTAATGCTTTCTCAGATGTGCTCTCACCTCACCCGCAATTTTTGCTCTTAAACAGACAGGCTAGGCTGGCTTTAAAAGTCCAGTTGCTTTTTGCTAGTTTGTTCCTATGGAAAAGGTGTGACATCTCCAACCTGTGCTACCCAGTCTTTTGGCCACTCTGTCTGAATTCACTGTACCTGGGGCGGGGGATAGTGTTGATGGGTCTTTCTTAACTCATGCTGGAGAAAGTTGGTACAGACTCTTGCTCCTCTTTGAAGGAATGAGTCTGAAGTTTCTTGAAAATACAGGTTGTACAACACTTCACCTACATGAATGATCTACCTTAAGTTTGATAACAGAAGAGCAATCAAGGACTGTTTTTTAAACTTCCTAGAAGAATGGAGAAACAAATCCTTCTGAAAGGATATGTCTTTTCAGTTTAAGTATGGAGCTGTCGTCTTGGTACTGTAATCTTAGGCACCTCTCCACCCAGACACCCACACTGAAATGTGCATGTTAACACATTCTCATCTGCAAAAGAAACTTCTCTTGGGTTGCAAAATGTTTGGGTTTCTGCTTTGCCTGTGGCTCAGCAATTGCCAGGAAATGTCCACAGACTTGGCTGTAATCCATTAGTCCAGGAGAGAACTGACAATATTGATAGAATTAGCATGGGGTTTTTCTATGTACATTTACCTATGCATCATTTCTGGATTCGGAGTAGTCCACCTTAAGGTTCGCTGCCTCAGCTTTTTGAGACACTGCACCCATGGGCATGCTTTGCTAGCTGACTGCATGAAGGCAAAGTGACATACATAAACAGTCAATAGAATCAGAGAGAAAAGCAAGAGAAGATGGAGATTGAAATAAGAAAAAAAAAAAAAAAAGAGGTGAGGATCACAAACTGAGTTGAGTATTTCTATCAGCTGACCAGAAGGACTCATGACATCAGAATATACGCAGGGCTTCCTAGAGAGTTTCAGAGTGAGCAACCTCAGCAGCATCTCCAAAGATCACAAAGACTATATCATCTTTTCTAAGAGCAGTAAATCAAGGAGCTAAGTCAAACAGTACTTCAAGCAGACAAATGCATATGTCTAGCTAGCTACAAGGCAGAGCCAGGAGTATAAAAAAGCATTATTTTAATGGATTTCTCAAGCCACACACTGGACAAGGGAGTCTGGGTGCATAGACATCAAGCAGGAAGAGGGATGCATGAATGAATGCTGACTTTGGGAGCAAGATTACACTAAATGAGTCTGGAGGAAAGAAATACGAGAAGTGAAGAAAAGAGATCTGAGAAAACTTGAGTGGGATTTTAGGCAAGAACAGACCCCAAAGGTCTGCTAACAAAACCTACACACTGATCTTAGCAATAAATCTACCTCACGAGAAGAAAACAGATCTAGAGTGTAACTGCTGCCTCGTCATAATTGTAAACAAAGGATCAACCTCTCCTACCTGCTTGGCACTGGCAGGGGATAGATTTAACCTTTGGCTTCTACTGGTCAGAACAAATGATCAGTAGGAAACGAGGAGTTGGCATCAAGGGCTGGGCTAAGAGAGGTTCTGAGACGCTGTTGCTGGCAGGGCCCTGCTGAGCTGACATTTCTTTTCTACTTCATTGGATAAATGTGTCTGCCCCCTGCACACTGCAGCAGGTCTGAGCCTGCTGCACTCGTACATGTAAGGTGCACTCCAAAGGACCCCCAAAGACTTTCACTGCCCGAGCTGGCTTGCTGAGAGCTAGCCCAAGTGTTCTTCCCAAGGCCTAGTCAGTACTACTCTGACATCTCCCGGGGGCAAAGTACAGTATGCCAAGTGGGTGGATCAGACAATGTTGTGAAAAAAGGCCCAGCTGAAGGACAAGAAAGGTGGTACTCTTAGACAGCTTCAGGTGTATGCAAGCACAGTAAGAGCAATTAAATGAAAAAAACGTAGGAAATAGAGATGAAAGGTACAATAAATGGGGAAGGGAAAGAGGGGAAGATAAGCAGAGGAAAATGAGAAAGGAGTACAGGGTAGGGCAATTTTATGTAATTTTCTAAAGAGAAAAAGGAAGGACTAGGGTGCAAAATCCAAGAGGGGTTCTAGAAGAAGGAGTAAGATAGCTCATGTGTAGCATTGCCAAAAGATTAGAAGGTAAGGTATGTTGGTGCATAATAAACAGAACTGTGTGGCTTTAAAAGACCAATGTTTGTGCTTTCCCATGCTTTCCTATTGTGGAAATAACTTTCTGAGTCATTTCTCTGATCCTGGAGACAAACTGAACAGACACAAAACATAACAAAACACAATAGCAACGGGAAGAGAGAAATTCCTCCCTCCTCCTTCCACCACACATGCATTTTACATCAGCAATCTGAATGCACTCAATGCCTCACATGGGAGAGAAACAAGGTGCAGACCAACCACATCATTTGGTATACAATTTTTGAACTGAGTTCAGCTTCTCCCATAGCTGAGAAGCTGCATAAACAGCAGAAATACGAAAGCCACACTTCCCTGGTCTGTTCCTTTTAAATATGTTATCCACTTTTTTTAAGTTAAATGTCTTACCTTCCAGATTGTCTACAGACAGTGAACTGCAAGAGGAATTTGCTAGCTTTTTACACTTCAAAGCTTTGCACTTCAAAGACCCTGCAAATTTTTCTCTCAAACCTCATGCTCCACCCTCTGGGGAAAAAACAAAAAACAAAAAAACAAAACAAAAAAGTCAGTTTGGGATTCTTGTGTCAAAATGTTGTGTTCAGAAGCTCACATACATCTAAAATCAACATCACAATGATGATCTCAGAGGGGAGTAATGAGATGGGCACTCCCACAAGTGAATGGCTCCAAACCCAGGCTGTAGCAAGACTTCCCACACCTAAACACAGATCACCACTGACCAAGAACTGAGCCCATTTTCTCTGCCTCTCTCAAACCTTACAGAGAGTGAGGCCCCATGAAGTTGCCAGGCTTCACAGGTTTGGTCTAACATGCAATCTTCGTTGACTTCAGAAGCCATAAAACAAATCCCAAGCTTTCCCACTCCGGGCCTGCTGTACAACCTGCCATTTGCAATCCACTGGGAACAGGACTTGACGGGAAGAAGAAAGAAGAAAATGTTGTCAGGATTGCCAGTTCTTCCTCCCCTGCCAGCCCTGGCCCCAGCTCACGGGGCCGGGGAGCCACCCTTGCTACCAAGCAGCAGGCGTGGGCTGGCCCTCACAAGCAGCTGTACCGAAGAACCTGGGGGAGCCTACAAGCGGCCAGCCCAGGAAACAGAAACTTTGTGGAGGGTGGGACTGCACAAACAAGGCTGGGTGAAGAAACCACTCCTAGCTGTTGCCTTCCCTCTAAGAAGCCTTCCATTAAGGCTCTGCTGGATATTTTTGGACTCCACCTGTCTATTTTTAGGAGAGATAATTAATGCCAAAGGAAATAAGGAGGGGGGTGGGGGGTGGGGGATGGAAATCAAGCTTTAATTCCAAGAATGGAAAATTTGGTATTCTCCGCAAAATCACTATGATTAAGGAGGCCTAAAAAGGAAGGGTTACATTTCAGGAGTAAAAATATGCTGCAAGCTGCTGTAAAAATTGTATGTTAGATGGCGTTTGGTAAGAGAGGGAAAGCATTTCAAGAAGACAGTGCTTCAGCAATTAACTGTTACTGAACAGGAGCGAAGGCTCAGCTGAATGTCCAGCCCTAAAATCCAGCTGTACAAGCCGTGTTTTTGTGTAGCTCTGAGCCATGCTCAGGCTGCCAGCTTCTCTGCGTGTTGCGATCTGACTTTGGGAGGGGCTGACTGGGACTTTGAGAACAACTGACGCAGGCTCTGCCTAGTTCTGTGCATAAAGCTACACGCTAAGAGAAAAATCACAGCCAAATTACACAGCACCCTCATGAGGTCCTTAAAAATAATCTGCCTGAAGTTCAAGACTGTTACAAGGCCAGAAAGAAAAACCCCACCCTCTTGGATACAGGAGCTGAAACACAATGGAAAGAAGTGGGCAATGCTTTCAAAGTCCAGCTTTTCTTTTACTGACAGCAATAGTTTAGATTCACATCTCTGAGTCTTATGACACAGTCTTCAATCAGTGTTAATGGTACCAGTGCCTGCAGAAGAAAAAAAAAAAAATACACTCTTTTCTTAATCATCTGTTTGTGTGTTCACAACCAATTTAACATCAGAGAGTAACTGCTTCAGAGCTTGCCTGATCAGCATCTTCTGCACGGCACCTTGCAATCAACATAGACGTGAAGGACATCTTTGCCCTCCTCCAAGGTCAGCCACTCTGGCTCCCTAACTATCCAACCACAGCCTGCATTCCCCATTAGACACACAAATGTGCCTACTGTAGGAGCCACATCATCTTAGGCTGTGCCCAGCTTGCAACTTCCTGACACCACAGGGAACATTTGTGTGAAATACCTAATGGCAGTGGAACGGCAGTGGGCAGCAGTTGGTATCTAGAGCAGCCCTCCCTTAAGTGCCTCTAAGGAGAGTTGCCTCAGCACTCTGTAGCAATGAGCTTACTTGCTGCTCCTACCTATCATACATAGGCAAGGCCTTATGTAGACAGCGTTTTATGGTCTAGCTATGGCAAATACATTGACATACTTGTTGATTAGAATGTGTTAATTGGGTGCTGTACTAGCCATTGCCATTTGCTCCACCTCCTTACTACTCCTTGAACTCAGTGATCAGGGGCTTTATTATTACTGGCAGGTAACATCTAATGTGTGGTACTTTACATTTTAACAAAACTTAAATATACCACGGGTCACATACTGGTGAGTCTTGCATAAGAGGTATGGGTGCTTGGGTCTGCTTTGCTTTCATTCCAGTCACTCCAACAGTTTTCTGCCTTTTAGGCATCCCAAAGGTGATTTGCTGTAGAGTGAAGAAAGTAAATTCAGAATTATTCTGCACAGCACTAAGACCCATGGCTTTTCCCTTCTGGTGGTTCTGTGATCTTCTTGACTGAATAGTGATTTTTTCAGTGCAGACAGACAGTGTTTTTCTCTTGCAAGTGTAAAGCGGGCCACAACAGAGGGAGGTGATTAATCTCTTCATCCCCAGGAGTTCAGATAACTGGGGCTTTGCACCCTAAAGCCCTCCTGGAGTCGATGAAGACCTAGAAAGATTCAGGAATCTGCTAATATTGAACAAATTGTGTGATTGTTGCCTTTAAGGCAACACAAGAACATTATGCAAGAATGATTTCATGTCCTAATGCAAAAAAAAAAGTAAAACAATCCCAGTACTGATGGGTCAGACAGATAAGCTGAGTAATCAATGTCCTTGTATTTGAGAATATACCTAGAAACTAGTGCCAGTAAAGGAAACTCTTCAGCAAATGCAAGTCCATGATCTCCACTCAGGTGGCTGTGTTTAGTTTCTCCTCTGTACAGTATGTTTGGACCAGAAATCTAGGAAATCCTAGGTAGGCTGGTATTTTTGATGGAAACCCTTGAGAGCTCCAGAATAGATAGATATGTTAAACAGCCTTTTTCATCTCCTCCTCAAACTGTTTTACTATCTGATTTATCAATTCAAAGTCAAGATGATGCCGAACAGCAACTGTTGAAGGTAAATGTGCACTGTGAACAGAGGCACAATGTGGACCTTGAATCAGGAATGGAAGATGGGTGAAATAAAAAAGGTCACTATTATGTTATAAAAAATAGGCCCTTGCAAGCCTTTGTAGATTGCTTGAAAAGATTGTAAGTTTAAATGATAATCATCAATCCACTGACTATCAGACACTAGAGGAAAGTGCTTAGAAGAATTATTAGCAACATTAGATTAAATGATTGTACATTAACTCAGAGTAATCTGTACTGCTCAGTGAACTGCGTACAAACCAACCAAGAGTGTTTGATACAGTCAGAATTCTCAGACATTTAGGGAAAAATTCAACACTCAGGCATTGAGGGAAAAAAAAAAAATCAGCAACTTGGCTGTACTCACCAGATGGAAGATTCTAGCTCAGGAGCTCTGAAAAACACTAGTTCAAAGAACAGCTGAATGAGATTCCCTTGTACATCATAGGGCCAGAAAGACTAAAGACATCTTCATGAATATAGTTAGAAAAACAAATTTTTACTGAAACACAGATGCATTCTTATATAGAACCTCCTATAGAATTCTTACTTAGAATCTCATATAGAGTTCTTAGATAGAACCAGGGACTACTTTGGAAGAGAGGCTGTCCAATACCATCTACAGTAGAACTCTCAATCAGTTTTTGTTGGAGGTAGAGTGTCTTTCACAAAAACCTTTCAGTCTAATTTAGGTATCCACAGATCAAGGGGCATATTGAAAGGCTGGAGGAGACTGGAAGCACAGGCATTCCAGGAACCAGAATTCACCTTTGCAGCAGCCTTGGAAACAAGGATCTGCTTAGCCCAATACAGTGAAGGTTAGGGGTAGCATCATCTGAGGCATTCAAAGGCAACAGATGTCTCCTCCATCAGACGGGAGTGCAATGAGATCTAAAGGCTGCAGTTAGGCAAATTAAGGTTAGAAACAAATAGATTAAAAAAAATTAAAATTGCTAGCTAAGAGTTTGGAATAACTTACCATGTGTTCACATGACTTCTTCAGCACTCAGGATTTCTCTAAAGAAACCCTGTATTTTAAAAATGGTTGTTTGACAGCTCTCCAGTCTGCCGCCTGATTTCCTGAGGCTGAGAACAGACACCTGCGGGTGGGAGGGCAGTCACAGCTCAGCCTCTGCTACAGCAGCACAGTGCCAAGGCAGCACGGAGGGGCCTTTGGAGCCTGGGAATCAGGAATACTCGGTAGAAATGAAAGCTGAACAGGCCTGGCAGTGCCCAGGTTTTGGCTTTTGCATCAGATTGTTGGAGTTACCCAATTTATGCAAATTCATCTCGAAATCAAACTGGTGGCAGCAGAAAAAAGCTTGAGATGAGCCAATTAACCCCTGCCCTGGATTGTGGCAAGGCCCTTGCCTCCTGCTTCTCTGCTAAGCTTCAGTGTTTCTTAGCATTATGCAGAGGAGAGCACATAAAAAAACACAAAGAGGAATTCAAGCAAACGGATACTTTAGAAATAAGTTAATTTTATTGAATAGGCATTATAGCTTCTCTCAGTTTCAAATAATGGAGAAGCCAATTCACACAGATTACAGAGCTATCAGTTACTTCGAGTAATCTTTCATGAAAGAAAGAAATTAAATACAGTTCTGCTATAAAAAGTGCAACAGTTATAACTGGAAGTTTTTCAAAACAAAAGCAAGTTTTACTACCTATTGCAAAAATTGGTTTAGTGCTTTAATACTTTGTAAGGTAATGATCCAACTGCTAAAAACAGCTCTTACACATCATCTTTGTCAAAGTATGGATCAGATTAAAAATGACATTTAAATTGAATCTGAATGAAAACTGCATGTAGAAAAGTTTCTCAAGAACTCACACTTTTCACAACAACAACAAAAAAAAAATTATTATCCTTTAAGGTTATCTAATGCTCCTGTTTCTTTTGAGCAATGGATTTAAACATGAAATGGCAGTCAGCTTTAAAACGGTCAACTGGTTTATATGCAAATGAAAGTGACAGCAATCAACTGCATCTTTAAACTATGAACATGAATGGGGAAAAAAAAATTCACTCCTTTCATTCAAGGTAAACATTTTGCCTGAAAATGGTCAAACACGGAGAAACCTGAAAAGTCACTTCAGCTTTAAATAATTTTTAAATATAAATATTATACTGTTTTTTGAAATCCTAACTCAGTCTTTGCTAAAATAGTATAAATTTATGGAATACAGCAAGAAATTCATACTCAGACTTTGAAGAATGAGAAGGGTGGTATGACTACCAAGATGAATCCTTAGCCAACAAAAATCACAGAGACTTGCTGTATTCCTTAGTAACATTCACTGAAGCCCTGGTGAGAGCCCACTGCTACCTTTGAAATATGCACTTCAAGTACAAGTACATTTTTTGTATATTTATATGGTTTTAACAATGTTGAGTTTGCCAGGTTAGCAGTCACAGCATCTGTCATGATTTTTCAGATTTTATATAATAACTTCAGATACAGTTGAACAGAGACCCTCAGTTAACAAGTAAATTAAATTCTATAAACTCTGTTGTTTAATTCGTGTTTGGTGAGACAAGCCACTTCATATGCAAACTGAACTGAGAAAGCCCAAACTTCTTTATAGGAAATTCTACCACAAGTTTTAAGAATAAAGAGCTTTAAAATTGGTCTAAGAAAGTAGAAGATGAAAGGAAAAATGTTAGCAATAGCAAAAAGACGTATTCGGGGCAACATATTGTGTGCTATCAACAGTTAAGTCACGATGAATTAGCTACATATATCTTTTGTTTACAATAGTTTGGGCTGTCCTTCAAGATTTGCCTGTATCTAAGAGGCACGAGGCTTTATCAACACAGAAGTATGTAACAAAAAACCTGAAGTATACCGATTGGCAGAAATACAGGTAAACAGCATTGGTATTTTCAATGTTTCATTCAACTTTTTCCATATAAAAACGTTAGTCACAAGAACCAGTGAGTAAGTATGAGGCTTTCCAAGGAGAACAAAGTCTTTCAGCCACAAAACAATCAACTTCAAGGCATTATGAAAGGTTTATAACACTATTTTACCTCTTAAAATGTTAAGGCAAAATAAAGGTCTATCTGTATCTCAATAAGAAAATGAGCTCTACGTGGATTTGAAAAGCTGCTTTATAGCTGAATCATAAGACAGGCACATTAGAAGTGGAACAAGAAAGTAGCAGGCTAAGAGCAATGGGCTTGAAAGTAACTGCTCCTCCCCAGGAAAAGCACAAATCTAATTTAATTCACTGGGACAAAGTTTTACACAGAACTGTCAAGGCTGGCACGGAATACTGTGATTGGGAACTCCTAGCTGCTTAGGCCCATGTGGCTAATTCCATTCATTATTTAATCTAGGCTTAAATCCTGTTTGTTCTCCTTGGATCACGGTAAATGAACAGATTGGTATCATGTGCATGCAAAGCTCTGAGCGACTCCAAGGAAAAGCACTTTTTTTGTACTGTACACACACGATGTGCATTATACAAGGACCATATTTACAGCACTCAGAATCTCGAGCAAATAAACAATTAAAATAATTTCTTACTTTCGGCTAGTATTAAAACATAAGTGCACACAACCTGCAAAGTTTAGAGATGAGAGCGTTCTATCACGCCCACATGGCTGTGTTTCAATGCATACCTGATTGCAAGCCCATTAAAAGGAGATGTAGGGCATTCTCTGAGCCTGAGATGCCCTGGGTTGCTGCTATATCTCCAGCATATTTTAACCAAAAGCATGGGGAAGAGGCTTTGTGTTACTTAAATCTGGAGGCAAATGACAAGAAGGCAGTGTCCCACTTCATCGCTGCTGCAAATACACTGTTCAGACACTGTAAGCCACAATAAACTGTAAATGTTTTAAAGGCAAGAATGGTCAGACTTGCTCTGTTTTGGCTAGCTTGGACATGGCTCTCAGGCCCTTGACACGCTGTCAGGCTTCATGAGGTGAAGTTTATATGCCAGCAGGTTCTAATTTTATTCTATGGCAAGGAAGTTACAAGGGATTTCCCTAAAAAGGTGGATTTTATGCTCAGCTTGCCCAAGAAGAGAAGTGTAATCCCGTTTTCAAGTTTATATTGATTTTGCATGTGAACAAAGGAAGAACAGGGTCACTATCACACATATTTACTCCTAACTAACGCCCTCCATTTTAAAAAACAAAACAGCATTTTAATGGGGCAAAATGAAAATGAGAGAGGCAACTCACATACAGGAGTCAGGCACTGGATCGTATTTTTGAAATCTTGGATGATTCTGCCTCCACAGTAGAATTTGCTTTGTTTAAGGGAAGAAAATGTGGTATTTTTCTCTTCCTTCTTCCCCAATAACAAACCTTGCAACAAAGTAGAAGGCTACATTAGATGCAGAGATGGATAGTCAAACAACATTTCTCGATTTTCCCAGAATACAGGAAGATCTACACTAGCTACCAATATCTCTCTATTTTTACTTTCTCTTTTTTTGACTAAGGTTTCCTGACACACTGATGCTTACCAAAGAATGACTTTTTTTTCAAGAACAATTCTTTTTAAGGTTAGAAATTATTCATATGAATATGCATACAGTGATGTAGACTGCAGTAGGCTGGAATGTTTTACAGTCATGGTTAAGTGAGGAAGTGGGACAGAGGCTGCATCCAGCTAAGTGACTCTCAGTCCCCAGAGAGCCATAATTTTAAGGCTGTTTGGAATACGGTGGCTTTTACCCATATGATGTGTTCCACAGTGCAAATCAGCATCAGCCATTTCAATTCTCTTGGTACAGTACATGCATTCAGGTAATGGGAGATAAAACAGCAATCAGAACAGGATATTCACTTGAGAAGAAAACCAAGCAGGACAGAGAAATCATGATACCCAAGAAAAAAGAGGTTTTATACACCTCCACCCCCTCCAATCAGTAGAATATACTAGTTCCCGCTAAAATGCAACAGTTAAATGGACAATTACATGGTGTTTTGGTACAAGGCAAGTCTCTCCATATTCAAGCAATCTCTTTATTAATAAGCCAAGTTATTTGTTAACACATGGAAACTGGCTAAAGAGAAAATGTGAATCCCAATGACTGAAGCATAGTCTGATGGGAAAACCCCTGTTGGAGTAATGTTCACTGGATTTCCTGAAATCTAGAAACAGCTTTTGCTCCCACAGAAACTGATGCTCAGTTCACCTTAAAACCAGTCTATTTATGAGGCAAAACCTAGATGCAGAGTCTTAATTAGGCATCCAGGCTTGGAAATTTTGGTTGCAGCACACCCCTCAACAGCAATCCTTAAACAAACAAACCAACCCCCACAAACTGCACCACTGAAGTTAGGGAATCTTAAAAGCCACACTGACCCCTAACTTAATAAATGCATTAGTTAGCAAAGTTTTGGTGGGTTGTTTTTTGGTTTTGTTTTTGGTTTTTTTTCACAGAATCACAGAAACATTCAGGTTGGAAAATACCCTCAGGATCACCAAGTCCAACCGATAACCTTAGGTTAATCAGCAAGTGATATGTACAGTGCAAGGAGTAGGAAGAAATGTAGTCTGAAAGCTTTAACCTGCAAGAAGCTAATGTATATTTAAGTACATGTTGGGACAGAGTGTATCTGGCAATTAGAGCATGACACTGCTACAATCTAGAGCGATTTTCTTCCCACAGATGCTAAATGACTGCACTGGTTATTAATTCTCAACTTTAATTTTGAAGACATAATAAATTTCTGATTCTGCATTTGAAAAAAAAAAAAAAAAAGCAAAGTAATTCTACTCCAGTGGATTCAGGGTGTGTTATGAATGTTCCAAGCCAGGTAATATCTGCACAGAAATGTTTCATTTGGTAGGAGAACTTTCTAGATGTATGTTTATTCAGAAGCTGCCTATAAAAGTGGCTGTTGGTAGGGACTGGAAGAAAGTAGAATTAAACAGGGAGGGATAGTGTTGTACCAGAATATGTAAAGAAAAATTTAAATCTTTTCAATTAAAAAAAAAGAAAAAAATGTGTATTTATCTTATATTAGAGTCAGATGTGCACAACAGACAGAGCAGTTAGAAACAACAAATACATTTACAAAGCTTTCTTTTCATGGTTAATTTCCACCAGCATGTCTGAAGGTAACCTGCTAAAATAATGACCCTGTTTCTAATACAGACAAAAATATTGCTCTGGAGCATATTTTCAAAATAATATAAAAATAATTTCTATATTACAATTTAATCTTGGCTTGTAAAATTCCAACATAATACAGCCTTAAGTCTATAAAGAGAACATATGTGTGAACACGTTTGTGTTGTTTCCCTCTCATTTTTTAACAATATAGCATTTTAGTCACATAGACTGGAAATT
This sequence comes from Psilopogon haemacephalus, assembly GCA_013396835.1. Classification (NCBI taxonomy): domain Eukaryota; kingdom Metazoa; phylum Chordata; class Aves; order Piciformes; family Megalaimidae; genus Psilopogon; species Psilopogon haemacephalus. The sequence goes on along the minus strand of VWZI01017603.1, from coordinate 155,165 downwards.
AATGTGCAAATTAAAGTACATAGTAGTGTCTGTTACAGAAATAATTTAAATTCTGTGCTACCTGCTGTTTGGAGATTCTCTGAATAAGCTGCCATACCATACCCTAAGCCAAACACTCTCCAAACACACTGACAGAGACTTAAAATGCACTAAGCTGAAAAGCCAACTACAACCAGCATCAATTATTTTGCTTCCCTGGACCTATGTTTATTTGAGATTATTGTGGTTTCTATGAACATATGGGTCCTTACCTGCTCTCTCTGTGTTATGGAGACCTTACTCCTTTACTAGCTCTTACTTTATTTTCATTTTGTGTGTCCAAGAAGCACCTGGTTTAAGGCCCCACCACCACAAACAGGAATCTGTCTACAGGTTTCAGAGGACAAGAGATTTATCCCAAAGCAGCCTAAGGGTTCTTTTTTACTCCTTAGGGAAAATTCATTGATTCTCTCATTGGAAGAGCAATGCCAGGCAGCCTGAGGGCAACAAACACTGGCTAGTGGCTCAGGCCTTGATCCCACAAATGTTTATGTTTTTTCTTAACAGTTCTGTTAAGTTTCTGAAACTAAGCAGTCTCCTTGGTGACAGGAAGACTACTGATGTTGGTGAAGTTGAGCACCAGTGTAATTGTTTGCAGAATCAGAGTTACAGGGCAGTATTTTGTCAGATCTGTGCTGTGCAATTTTTGATATCTACACATTCATCACACGAGAAGTAGATTCCCCTGAACATGCCTGTATGGAGAAGACTGTGACTGCCTTGGCAGACTGCTCTGACCTGCAGCCAAAGCCTGTGCAAATGTGCATTAAGTATCTCTTCTCAGTGCTCCCTGCAGCACACAACGCTGCTCACATCACAGCTTCTGCACTTGTAGAGGATGACTGAATGCTTCACCTGGCCTATTTAGACTTCATGTGAAATAAGCAACTCAAAACTTTCCAAGCACAGCATCTTTCTTTCACTGATCCCATTTACGTTACCTTTGACTTTGGAAGAAGGAACTAACACACTAAACTTGCCAACAAGCTTAATGACAATAACAAAGGTTAAGCAATTGCTTAAAAAACAAAAATATCTGAAGTTACTTTTGATAGCCTATACAATCTTCTGAATGAGCTGCTTGTTAGCCATATGCTACAAATGATACATCTGAAAAAATACTTGTAAAGTCTAGTTTATTAAGTCTTTATAAAGCATTCTAAATGGAACTTTAATATAAAGTGTGACTGAAACCCATTATGTATTACAGGCATCCTCTGTTACAAACAGACCTTTGTATCAGAGTTTATGAACAAGGTTAAAAAAAAGATAGGTTCAAGCCTTTTTTAAATTAGGAAAATTGAACATTCACACATTAAAAAAAAAAAAACCCAATCCAGCTTCCTCCAGCCTAAATATCTCCTGGTAATTTCTGGATCTGCTCTAGCAAGGTGTAGCCTACTCAGGATTCAATCTGTACTTTCAAAATCTGGGTAACAGTGATAACTGCAGAGTCACTGTTAAGGGGAGTGGGGGGGGAAAGGACATACAAATGCAACAGCATGCATGTGCATTGCAGCCATTTGATCTAAAAGAAGAAATGAAGATGGTCCTCCAAAACAAATCTGATTATGTGATTATGTACATCCAGGACTAAATGGTAACTATAACAAGCTCTGGAAGGTATCGAGAGGGCAGATCAGGAACAGAAAAGGACTTGCTTCATAAGCTTTCACAATGTAAGAAAAAATACACCAAAAGAGGAGTCAAAGATTAGCTGTTTAGTGCAACAGAAAAATACATCTGAAGATTATTCTCTCTAGCACCTAGCTAGGGAATGATGTGATTTCTTTCAGTGCTAGCTAATACAACTCATGAGCAGCTGGGAATTCTCTCTGGGAAAAAAAAAAAAAGGCAGAAAATTTCATCTTACCGCTAGGCTCTTTCTTTAGTGGGGCAATCACTTCCTCAGGAAGAGGCACTGTTTCAGCATGTTTGGACTGTTTAGTACCAACTATGATTGCTACTAACAGCTCATAAATAAATAAATAAATGAATGGCAGTATTAATTATCCAGTAAAGAAGGACACTAGTAGGAAAAGATGGGTAGATTTTTACTGGCAAATTAAGTTGTAGGCCTGCAACTTCTTTTCAATATTGAATGTTAAGGAACAAGAGATTAGTGGGATAGTTGAAGAGAATTCTAAAAGAAAACAAATTGTCCAAAGATATACCAAGAAAAGTATTCTAAAGAAACAGATATAACTGAAAAGTGCAAACGTTTTCAAAAGTATTCTGTCAGTACTTCATAAAACAGATTTTAAAATGAGCAATCTGCCAGTGGTTAAGTAGTTATGGAAATACCTGAGTGACTTGAGCAATAGTTCATGACAGTGAACATTAATGTTGGGTATCCTATAGACAAGTCTGTTACTGTTCAGAAGGCCAAATAACTTTTCAAAAGATTCTAACATACAGGTAACAATGTATTCCACAACTTAGAGCAAAGTAATTTAGATAAATAGTGACCAGCTGTAAACCTCTGTTTTGTGAGTAGTGGATCTTAAAACATTCTATAGAAACAACTCCCTTTGAAAATGGTAGACAGCAAATTCCCGTGGTAATTGATTGGTTTTCATATGTGCTGTTGCTTTTATTTCCTCATTCAGAAAGAATACGACTGACTGAAATACATGGGCTGGTGCAGTTTGCTGCTGATGTAGTACTTCTTAAACACAACTTTAGAGAGAAGTAATTCTCTGAGTATCAAATTCTACTCTAATACTCTAGGAATTCTTAAAGTATTAAAAAAAAAAAAAAGTTTTATCCTGTCATGTTTTTCAGACTCAGTAACAAATGTAATCAAGTATGACATTTGATTTTTTTTCTTAACATAATCCGGTTTGTTTTATCATAATCTACAATCACAGTTTTCTTTAGCAATGAGAACTTACATGTAATCACACAAAAAAAACCCCAAAAACCAAAGGGACACTGCTTACCAGTGTATGAAACTGGAGAAGTGAGGTTTAGAACATGCTTACCTTAAGGACAGAAGTCACATGGAGTTTTAACCCCTCACTGCATATACCAGGGTTTCCCTTTTATGAAGGAATGCAGATTCAGTAATATCCAGAGAATGCTTGGTATACAGGTATACATATGCACAGGTCTGGATTCATTCAACAACATGGCAAAGACTGTAACTGCTTAGGAGTGGCCAATGGACTTATTTTGAATCTATTCTTCAAACCTGCTATTCAGCAAAAGAAACGTAAAGATATGGTCAATTTTAAGCATGTGCTCAGTTCTCCAAATTTTACTGGGACTTTAACAAAAACTTGCGTGCTTTTCCAGTACACGTCAGCATAAGTTTGTGTATCTTGTTACATAGAGTACTTTAGGCTTGGTTTCAAGGTTATCGAAGATTAACTACACAAATGAAATGGTGACATCCATGTCAAGAGTATGAACTTGGGTATAGCAGAAAAGAATCACAAAGACTCTTTGGCAAAGAATCCTTTCTGTGCTGGGCAAAAAAAAGTGCCATTGCATAATGACTAATGCAGGAATCGTGTTCTGCACCTTTAGGTGGCAGAGAAAGCAGTCCACAGGGCAGTACTTCACCTAGTTGTGGAAAATGAGTTCTTAAAAAAAAAAAAAAAAAAAAAAATCTGGGAAGAAAGAAATTGAGTCNNNNAGAAATCTGGGTAGACAGCAATTGAGTCATTGCATTTATTCATACTACATTGTGCCAGTTGATGGGAGAGGGATGCAAAACCTGCAAGTACTGTATTCAAGAAAACTTCCTATTGCCTTACCTCTGCTGTAACAGCATTTGCTGTGTCAGCTTTACAGAAAGGTTTCTAAGAGCAAAGCTTAATTTTCAAAAGTATTGCAAATACTTAAGCAAATATTTGGATATCAGACTTGTGCAAATCTGTGCTAGGAGTTGCCATTCATACTGGAGGTAATTTATAGCCACCTTGGAATCTCCTGGTGGGTACATAACTCACTCTAGGTGAAAACTCAAAACCAGGCAGAGCCAAAAGTCTGGCTCAGAAGCAGTTATGTTTGCAATAAGTATCATATGATAATGTTGAGAAAATAATAAATAAATAACAATTACATTCATGCAATGACTAAGGGATCAACTGAAGCAATACATTTGTTTTGACAAGCAGTTCATTCAGCTCTAAAATTATCCTAAATTTCCTACCGGGTAGTCAAATTTTCCAAATTAATAAAATTTGAGATTTTATTTTACTATTTCTCTCAATTTTAAGAGCACTGAAAAAGCTACTGAAATTCAGGTGATGTGATGCCTTGCAAGTCATAAAGCGTTTTTTTATAAAACCTGTTTTAAAATTCAGTACAAATAAAAGTGGGTCAAATCTACATTTTACGGAAACGTCAAAGTAACTGGTAAGAACATTTGGAAGAACTACAGCCCTCATAAATTCAGAACTTTCACTCCCATTTTCCCAGGTTAATTTGATTTCAGAATGAAGTGAGTACAAATATTAGTTCCAATGCAATATGCTGCCATGTTAAAAATGTGCAGTATGCAAAAATCACTACCTTTCTGAAAAGAAAAGGCTATGAAAAGTTTAGATTTTACTGAGGAAATAAATACTCTCATAATAGCTATAGAATTTCAAACGTTTGCAAGGCAGATACTACCTTACTACAACAGCACAGCTCCGGTATTATGACTTTCCCGTATCATTCTACTACCTGAGTGATGTCAGTGTAAATTCAGGCACCATTAGTAAATTTTTGACCAAACATATACACAGCACTGACAAAGGAGTAAACAACCCTTCAGCTTACCAGTATGTGTAAAAAAGACACTGACAAAATGGAAAATAATATCTTTTTTTATGATAAATTAATCCTATTGTTTCCTCATTTCCCCGGAAAAGCGAGAAGCTAGACACTATTTACTCATAAATCCTTTATTCTTTCTTTAAGGATTCCTTTTACTGAAATTCAACACTGTTTACTTTGCAAGTAAGAAAATGGTAAAACTAAGTAGTCATGGAAGAATCCTCAATGCCTGTGCCCCTTGCTTTCTCTCTCCCTGCGCTTTAACTCTTCTTTGTAGCAGTATGAACAGTAATTGTCAGTCTCAGGACGACCATAAAAGGAACAGTTCTCCTTCTTACAGCGGTTCTGCTGGATGGAATATATTGGGCAAACTGTGCTTCTGCCTTGGGTTTTATCATTGTTCAACCAGGTCTGAGGAGCATCCTCATCAGCATATTCTAAGCAGTCTCTAATATCACCAGTATTGAACCCATTTGTATATGTTTGGGACTTGTGTTCAGTAGGCATGGCATAGCTCAGTGATTCCACCGTGTTCACTGTACGGATGCCAGATATCCGGGCTGGGCTATAGCTCTGAGAAGACAGTGACCTGTTTTGTTGGGGATAGGTGGCACAAGTTTTTAAAGTGCCAACAACTGGCTTGTAGGTATCATCTTGGAAGCTCGATGGCTTGGAGTTGACATCATGCAAATGGATGACGCTTTGCCTTTGAACTGGTGGCGTATGGCTATAGTGGGCAGATACTGGAACGGGTCCACTTTTCTTAGCACCATTGCTAGGTGAAGAAAATGACCCAGGAGTGGGACTAGTGCGATCTTTAAATTTTAAAACCAGCTGAGTTGTATGGCTTTGAGGCAAGATGGGTGATGCCCTGTCCTGAGGAGATGTTTCTAATTTTTCTTTTGAATATGCTTCTGACTCAAGTTTCCTACTAGCTGACCCATTCAGTGCAGCCTTCTTTTCAGCATCCTTTCTTTTCTGTTCCTGTTCTGCATTGAAACGCTCCTGTGCACTGGTCAAGTAATAGCCTATCATCTCCTCATGGAACTGATGCCTATGACTGGTCAACAGAAGGCCAGCAAAAATAAACTTTCGTTCACCCTGCATGGCAGCTCTCAAAATATTTAGGCTGAGTTTCACGTCAGTGCTGTACTTCCATGGGTCAGACTGCTTGTCAGAGAGGGATTTAGAGTTCATCTTTTCAATGGGTGAGTTGCTAGCTCTGTCGGTCGGTGATGGAGTGGTCTTTTCAGATGGAGAAGTGCTTGCAGACTGTCCAGATTCCTCTTTGCTCCCTTTTCGAGACTTAGATTTCTTCTCTTTGACTTTCTCAACTGTATCTCCATTTTTTCCATTCCCTGAATTAGCTCTGCTCATTTTGCCATGTACCAAGCCTCCAAGACCACCCATATTCTTTTTCAGTTTAATTCCCAAGGTTTTACTGAGGCTTCCTATTTTATTGGCAACTGAATCCGTCCTGGTTTTGTCTTTGTCTTTCCTCTGTTTGTCCTTCTCTTTTTCTTTACTGCTTTTGCCGTTATTGCCATTGGAATTACTACAGATGGAATCTCGGTCCGAGTCCATTGAGTCAGCCAGAGACTGAACGTCTTCCCCGGCTGAGGCTGTAGGGGATTCTGGTTGAGCCAAAGGGGCCTGCTATGGAAAAGTAATTATAATTAGATACAGTTTCATACAGGCACTGTATGAAAAACAAAACAAATCAAAACAAATCCAACATAGATTTTGACATTTATTTTCAATGCGCTTTCAATTTATGCACTGATATTTTAGAGTGCCTTTTACCAAATAAAGCTTGTTTGGCTGACTGTGTATTTTGTTCCTACAGAAGCTTTTAGCTCATGTCAAGCACATTTGTAGAACAGAGGTCAGTCATTCAGTTCTGTGAAAACCGGTATCTGAATAATGGAGAGCTGTGACTGAGTACTCCTGTTGAGGAGGAGGCTGCAGCACAGCCCCCCTGCTTGTGCTGACGAACTGGTGGCTGGCCAGCACAGAGATCAGCCCTTCAACATGAAGCCTCTGCAATACAGGCTGCCCCTCAGCCAGCGGGAAGACAGGGAATAGGGAAAGAGGCTGGTAACAATGATGGAAGAGAAATGAGGCTTTGCTGAAAGCTCTGAGGGGGCCGAGGGGGGTGAAACACACAAACCTACAGGTAGCTATATTTCAAAATTAATTACATTCAAAGCCCAAATTATTTAAATAAGTTTCTTCATGTGCTGAGTCTCTGGTGCATGAAAATCCAAAGGTACCAGAGCTAAACATCTTGCCTGAAATATTAAACATTAAACTTTGGGAAGCAGATTGAGGGATACAATGAGATGTAATCATTCTTACTGGAAATACAACACAGATAAAACTAGTGGCAGAAGTCTGGGTTCCAATTTATACTTTGCATAAAGTGATAAAACATCTATCTTTAAAATGCAACGCTGAAGATCTGACGATACCTTAAAATGCAAATCTGTTAAACTACTCTTGCTTTCAGGCACCACAAAGCTAAAGTCTGCTAGAGAGAAATATGGCACAGAAAAAAATTCAAACCAAGAACCCCTGCTCTGGAGATGTACACACTTTCAGCATAGAAATGGATACCTGCTCCTTGTCTCCGAGTGTTTAAATGTCCTCTCTCTGAAATCCCTGAGCACCCCACCATCCAGAACTGTTGTCCCCACTTGGCAAAGGAGGAAATGAGTGTGAAAGTGACCTGACCATGCTCATGTGGCAAGTGTGAAGCAGGGAAAGGTAACCGAGGTCATACATATTTCAGACTGACAGCTTATAACCAAAGGACAGTTTTGCCTGTCCTTTTGTTTGACATGGTAGCTATCACTGTAGAAACTGCAGGAAAATGGATTTTTCCCTTCTTGCAGCTTGTTAAATGCTTTTTCCTTTTATGTTCTGTTCCTCCTTTCAAATCCCATCTGTGTAGGCAGTCTAAATCACCTCCATCCTCTCCTAGCAACCTTTTGCCTCCAGACTAACCCCTCAATCCTATTCAATGTAATTTGCAGAGTAATTTGCAGCTGACTAGGTGCCAGCTGGGCATGGTTCTAAAATAGCTTTCTGAAAGAACCAGGCTCTAGTTCAGCACCAGTCTGCAGCCTTTTGTCAGCCACTAAACTGGGATCTGTCCAGGGGTGCAAACGTATTCTCAGAAAGAGAAAGGACTTGGGATTGGTGACCTAACAGTGGCATTAGGAGAGCAAGCCAAAGTTCTGAGAAAACAACAGGGAGAAAAGGTCTGTTTTAAGATTTTTCTGAACTACATAGACTACTCAAGTAACAGAAAGATAAAGCTAGGAAGCACACTTCAGAACAGAGAATGAGTTGCAGAAAATATACAAGCAATTTGTTATTAAAACAAATAACTGGAAAAATCTACAAGCCTGATGTGATGACAATGAGCCAGGAATGACTTGTCTCTGCTGCTAGGACACTGAGGTGTTTCCAGGCAGCTGGCCAGTTCAGGCAGCCTACCCTACTCAAAAAGTGGTTGTGCTTTGTACCTCTCATCTTGTTGCGACCTAGGAGGAAGTTTACCTTACCCGTGTCTCAGATGGTATACGTATCCATGTTACATTCATATAGCTGTGTAGAAGATTAAGCTTTGCCTCAAGAGACAGAATCAAACTAAGGATGAAAAAAGAAAGGAACAAACAGTCAAAAAGCCTGAAAGGAAAAGCAATGCTTCTTAACAGAGAGAGATTAACAGCAGCCTGAATTGTGACCACCAGTTGGAAACCCACCCATGTCTTTTCTCACATAACCAGAAAACATGAACAAAGCCCTCTCTGTAAGTAGTTCTCCCAATATTGCAATTAGGTATGGCTCAAGACATTGTACTGCTCAACACTGAAGTTATAGAAAGGTCTTACTTGGCCAGTCTGGTGTTATCACTGTCATCTTTTCCCCACTCCCAGTCTTTCCCAGGATCGACCGCAAAGTGCAAAGGCAGTAACTTGTGTTCAGAGTCGGTCAGGGGGATCACCGCTGAAGTAGAGAAGAAACAAGGATTCAGGGGAGAGGGGAAACAAAAATTACATTAAAAAAAATTCATTTGTGAAAAGCAGCATAACTGGTTGAAGAACAAGGGCAAAATTGGAGTGTGTTGTAGAATTCTCATTCACAGCACCACAAATGTTTTATACCAGGCTCTGTTTCTCTATTTTGATGTTTATGCAGTAGAAGAGAGGGAGAGGTTAATACATGATTGCTCCCGAAGTGAAAGACAGTCACCCGTGCTGGAGGACAGACCTCTGGGAGCTTAGTGCTACTGTTCTGTAATGTACAATAAACATTTCCTGGAGACAGAGCTAGCAGAATAGCAGAAAGTAATAAAAAGTTGAAGCATTTTTGCCTGTCTCTCACACAGATGCACATACTTGTAAATTATTTTGTCTTTACAGTTTAGTAGCTTTTTGTTCTCCACTGTCAAATAAACAAAAATATACTGGTAACAGCACTAAGAAAGAAAGCAAAATCCAACTACAGTGATCTTAATTTTAAACTGTGAATTCGCATAATTGAGGAGTGTAGATCAACATATCTATGGATGAAGAGGTCAGATTGTGGGCTGTCTGGAGTGTAGTGAGAAGACCATTACTGCTGTTACATCCCAGCATTACTGTCTAGCTGCTTTGGCTCTTCTGTCCTTTCCACTGTCTGCTAGGGCTCTGCCTTCTGATTCATATCTTTGTGATTCTGCTTTATCCTTGGCATGCAGGGACTGCACTGTGATTTCACAGAGTGTCTATCATTCATCACCAGCAAGGAACTAAGGGAAAAAACCACTGTCAGCTTTAATTAAAGNAGGCAGCAATTGACTTTCATTAAAAAAAAAAAAAAAAAAAAATCTGTTGAGGGCCTGGGTGGAATCCTCAGCATGATGCAGGTCACTGCTGCTCCTCTGACAACCAATGAAGGAATTTAATTTTCTATACCAGAACCCATAAGGCCTTTGTCTAGGTAATCATTCCAGCAAAACCAAGGAGCAAACAAACCTGTAGAAACAACTCAAACATCATGGTACCAAATTACTGAAAACTGATTGCACTTCCTGCTTATATGCCATTTATAGTATTTTCTGCAACTCAGAAAACACACTGTCAAAACAAAGGTACAACAATTTCTGTTGAATGTTGTTCCTCAGCTAGCAGAATGCAGGAAATTTAATCTGTGTATTTTATTAGCCTGATGAGGTCAGCATTTGGTTCAAACAGTTTGACAGCTACTGCAGAAAGTACGTGGCTAGTCTCATCTTCGCAGTCTGGGAATGAAAAAGTGAAAGCTCTACAAATGTCATGGAAACGTTGCCCCCTGCTGCTTATAGCAGGGAATTCTTAAAGTATTTTCTCTGCAAATGTAGTGCAGAAAAACTAGGGATTAATTAACCTTGGTTGCAGATAAGAGGATGGAGAGCATGTTTTTTCTCTTTACATACATTTATAGTATTGCTTAAAATTATATGATACAAGATTATATCCTAAAGAAGAACTTCAGACGTTCACATCAGCATTTACTTGGCCACACACATTTGACAAATACAGACCACACTGCCTCCTCCTCCCAGCAGCATAAACATGAATGTATGGACATGCAGTAGTTCAGACAGCTTCAGATGCTGCTTCTGTCATCCAGCTGCATATGACTGTAAGTTATGAATGGCCTGGCTATTGGAGATGCTCCTTTTAGGGAGCTGTAGCTCTAGGTTACAATCTGACAGTTCAAAATCTGGCCATGGGAAGGTTGTTTTCTGACTCTTGACAATTGTGCCTCTCCCCTTCCTCTGTGCCAAAGCTGCCAACATCTCTGTGCTGACAAGACACAAAAAATAGGCATTATTAGAGCTTTCTTGTGCCAATCTATTTCCTGTTACAGCATTTGAAGAACAATAGCAATGCTGTGTTAGCAGTTAGACTACTGCAGTCTCTAACTGCAACCAGCTTGGCAGCTGAAAGCTAAAGCATCTCCTTCATCCAAGACTTAATGCCAAGTACCCGCCGCTGCTGTACAGAACTGAAGCCTCTGTGTTCAAGGCCCTGCAGTAAAACATATAAAATCAGATGATAGGGAACAAATACTACTTTGATTCAACAACCCCTGTAATTAACCTGGATGAACATTATCAACAAAGCCAGTATTTAAAGTTTACTGACGCTGTGACAGTATTTAGCAGTTTCTTCTTTTCCTATGTGCCTACATGTGTACGGAAATCCTGCAAAAAGGCATTTTCTAACCACAAAAAGCACATTTAACATTAGCACTTGTGAGAGAAATCAAATATGTGACCTTCTTATCAAATCCACGATTTTTCAGTGTGTAATTAACAGCAATATATGGCTTGTAACATGAGGAATATTTCAGTAGGAGGCACCACGGCGTATCAACAAATACTTCAACATATCCTGAAAGGTAGGGTCAGAGCAGTTGAAAGTCATTTCCCTCATTACCTTTTGTCAGTCCTGTTCTTTAAAGGATGTCACAACAGCAGAAGGTTTATCAGGGGGCAGTTACTCTATCTCCTAAGGTTATCACAGAGACAGTTAAGTTCTGTGTATTTAATCAAGTTATTTACACATACAGGCTCTTTTAAGACCTGTGATAACAAAGTATTGTATGAAGGCAGATAGATGTGCCTGAAATACATGAGGTTACTCACACAGTTACTGATATTATTCCAATCCCAACTGTTAGAAAGGAAGAGATGGACTCTGCCTACTCTAGAATTGGTCTTTTTTTTCATCACCAACAGAACTGTGACCTAAAAAAGATCAAGACCAGGGACAGGCAGAGTTGTTCTCAAAGAGAACAGCTCTGCATTTTGTAACATAGACATACATGCAGGAGCTGCTAACTTAATAGCATGCTGACATTACACATACCATCAACAACCATCAACACCCTTAAAAAGGCTCTACAAAACTTTCTCTTCAGTCATATCACATTTCTGCATTTATATGATAAGAATTTGCTTTGCAGACTTCAATTCCTCACAAGGTATTTTATATCATACCTCAGTGTACTCTTTTGGAAATGGTTCCTACATGGATAGCATTTTCCTAAAGGCTGCTCCTTCTGCAGGCTGAGGATTGGAAGGCAGCTGCAATGTTCCAGTATATATTGCAAAGGCTAGACCTATTGCCAAGCACCTACCTACAAATCCCTGAAACAGGTATGTGCCACTGAACGCTGAACAGTTGCACTGGATTGATTTTACCATTGATTTTCTGACATTTGGATCGACCTTATTCTTTCAGTCTCTCAGCAGTGCAGTGTGCCAATACCCCAAGCCATTCTTTGTAGTGTTTTCCATCTCATCCAATGTCACGTAAAAAACTCTCTGCTCTTTGCAGGAATGATAATTTAACTGGTTGCCAAATTCTTGCTTGAAAATGTCTACAACAAAACCTCTTCTCTAAGAGTTTTATTCCTCTTCACCTCACTTGAATGAGTGTCTTTCTCTCTATTCTGCACAGCTGTAGCATGCTGGCTCATAAGCATGGAAAATGTCTAACACATCCAAAATCAGGTGAAATGCACATAGGGTTAGGGAATTAAATTAAGACTATTTAGTGGCCTCTAAACTCTCCCTAGGAAGGAGACCTAAATGAAATTCACTCAGGAGTGTCAACAGTCAGCATGCATTCCATGTTTACATGACAGGTATACGCATTCATAAGGGAAACACCTTTGCAGTGCCATGAAGTAAAACAGAGGACTCATACCTAACAGCAAAACTCCACTGGATATTTGTAAAGCCTCACCACATAACTGACAAAGCACTTTTCTCTTTCCTACAAAAAGAAGCAAAGACAGATAGAAGCTGATCTCACAGCTTTCTATTACTAAGCAAATAGGTCTTCCAAATAAGGCCAGTTATAGCCAGCACTTAGTCTACTGATGCAGGAATAAATTCAGTCCTAACAGTCTTGTCACTCTCAGTCCTATACGTGGGAATCTCCAACTTGACACAGAAATTTCTGCCCATTGTTGTCATTGTTCCAAAGTAAAACAGAAGACAGCAAGAATATAAAAATGCCTAAATATTTTTAAAGAAGTGCATTTAGCACACCAAAAGAGAGATTTTTCCCATCACATGTTTTTTTCAGTAGTAATCTGACTCACTGTTCTCAACACTTTACTAATCCAAATTAACAAAGGCCTTCAAGAACTCAGAAGCACAGCAGGTAACCATGATTATACCTATTTATACATGGAACTGACAGAAAGAGTTTAAGTGCCAAAGACAGTGATAGCACAAGAATAAGGAGTGAAGAGTTCTTGGCTCTCAGTGTTGTGATGAGGCCACTTAGACTCTTAAGAATGCAGCAATAAAAATTTACTGGATATTGTTTCCTTTCTGATAGATGAATACACCTATAGGTAGAAAAAAAGTATTTTGTATGTTGCATTCCATATACATCCCTTGGCTTGATGTGTTTATAGCATACCTTGTTCTCTTTGTTGATCTTTTTGTTCCATGGAAACAAGAGCAGAGAAATGGGCCTGATCATAGGCTAGCACAAGTGGTGAGCAATGGCATCTGTTTGGTAGAACTTCAAGAGGCAAATAAATTCCTCCAAATGGTATAGGTGCAAATGCTGCAAAGAAAAAGTAGATTTTAATTATTTTTTTTAAAACTACATCAAAGAATAGACAGTGGTGTTGGTTCTATTGTATGTGAAAACATACAATACTACATCAATTTGAGAGCTCCCGGAAAGCAGTCTAGAGCAGAGTAATCAATGTAGAAACGTCAAAATGACAGGTTAAATATAATTATAAAAACATCAGGAAACAACAACAATAATAATAGAATGGCTTTGGTTGGAAGGGACCTTATAGACCATCTACTCCAATCTTCCCACCATTGGCAGGATGTCTCTTAGCTAGACTCAAGGCCTCCTCCAACATGACCTTGAACATTCCCAGGGAGGCAGCATCCACAGTCTCACTGGGCAACCAAAGTCTCACCACTCTCATACTAGAGAATTTCAAAGATCAGTCTAAACCTATTCTCCCCCATTTTCCAACCCTTCCCCTTGTCTTACTGCTAGACACCCTTATGAAAAATCCCTCTCCAGAGTTCCTGTAATATCCCTTCAAGTATTGAAAGGCAGCTGTAAGATTCCACCAGAGTCTTCTCTTCCCTAGGCTGAAAAAGCCAAGCTCCCTCAGCCTATCTTTATAGCAGAGGGATTGCAGCCCTTGGGTCATCTTTGTGGCCCTCCTCTGGACTTACTCCAACAGCTCTGTGTCCTTCATAGAATGGGGATGCCAGAACTGCTGGTGTCACACAACAGCAGAGTAATGGTGAAGAATCATCTCTCCTGACCTGCTCTTACATATATTTTCCTTGCTCCAATTGTTTAATGGTAAAGATATCAAGGTCTTGATGACTTTCACACATGTATGATATATGAAATGTATGACTGATTCAATCCATAAAGGTGTAGAAATGCTAATGAAAAATCCTTACCTTCCCCCCCTGAGTCTCGTAACATAGTGTCTGCTACTACAACAATAGGTCTTCTCAAAATATGGGCTAAGACAAAAACATGGAACTCTTCTAAGCTTTCATATACTGGATCTTCTGAATTATCAACTCTGGAAAAAAAAACATTGACACTTTTTGAATCGACTTGAACCAATCATTGAAATTTTAGTGAACCAACACAATTCAGCAGCTATTTCTTCTTCCTTGTCACTCATATTTCAATAATTGGTATGAAGAGTAGGAATAAGGAACATAAGAAATTGGAAGATAAAAAATATTTTTTGAAAGAAAATAATAGGAACAGAGAAAATGCTTTCACTTGTAGACACCACACTAGTTTATTACTCAACAACATTCATTACTTTCTGATATTGTTTGATAGGCTAATGGAAATAAAAAGGTAATTCGTAGGCAGGCTCCTGGTGTAAATCTGTGTTTGTCACAAAAATCACCATTTCATGTGACATCCTTGGCACATCATACTCTACAATGAGATGTGCTTTTCTAGCTCCTTAACACAAAATACATGTGCATACCTTGCCAATGTAAGAAACACTGATAACAGCTTGACTAAGAGTACTTTAACTTACACAGCTGTCCACTCTTTTTTCTTTGATTTTTACCAAAATTTTTATTTACCAATATTATTGTTAAGAATGGGCAGGGGTATCTCTGTAAGAAATTGGAGATCCATCTTTCTGTTAGATTTTCTTTTAAGATTAATTTCACTTGCTTTCAAACATCTAATATCAGAATTCTAAACACTTTACCTTGGCTGCCTCAAAAATTAGCTGATATTAATTAATCTGTTCAAGTAAAATTAAGTTTTCAAATAATGAAATCTACATATATAGGAGCATATAAATCTGTATTGCAGAATCGTGCTCAATCAGGGCACTCTAAATAGTGTATCTTGATAAGAAGAGCAACAACAAAAAAAAAACCCTCAGTCTATCCTACAGGATCACTGATATATTGAACCCAAACTCAGTCGTAACCTACTCAGCACTCTGAAGTGTGTCACTCTTATGGGAAATCCAATTTATATTGCAGCGAGTAATGAAACAAAAATCCAAAAACTAAAAAGGGAATGTCACCTAGCTTGCTGTTGCACTTGGCTATCTGCTGTGTGTTTCTCTCTTTTGCTTGTAAACTGTGACCAAGATCTGTTTCCATGTCCTTGGATTTCCTTCAAACACCGCCCTATGGTAACCTGCTCTTTTTTCCTGTATATCCAGTCCAGATTTTGAGTTTGTCCAGTTGACTCTTAACAGCTATTTCAAGTTTAAGATAAGTTTCACAATTCAAGCAGAATAAGAGACCAATGCCTATAGACTGATGAGATGCACTAAACCAACACAAGGATGAAGTTCTTCAACCTGATGGTTAGACACAAGCATGAGGCAGAATGAAACCTGAGTTTGTCTTTTGATCTGCCACTGCTCCACTTCTAAAATCTCTTCTTTATCTGCCTAAGAATTCCAAAATTAATCAACATACATCACATCCTACTAGCAAGTATAAATTTCTGCTGTAAGTAGGTGTAGGAACCTGTTCACTGATTTCCTTACACAGTATTTCAGTAATGAGCTTCAACTTCAAACAAAAACCTCTGCACAGTAGTAGGTCATTCCCCTTCTTTTCTTCAGGAGGAAAAAAGTATACTACATTGGGAGATAGAATGTGAATAATTTGAGGTCAAATTTTTATATCTTAGTCTTAAAAAATATAAAAACTTTTTCCTCAGGCAACAACAATATATAAGAAGCTGTTTTGAAGGCATACAATAAAAAGAGAAAACCTAATCAACTTTCCCCAGGTTGTTATGGTTTTATGTTATTTTGCATTTAATTTTGTGCAAATACATGCTTTTGTGTAAAACACCTTCTGTGCTACGTCAGACACGAACATCTGTCAAACAGGAAATATCTTGAATTCAACAAAAACTTATTAAATAAGGGGGAAAACCCCCCATCATTCCATAGGACTTAATGTGACATAATTCTGGTCTCTCCTTTGTCTTGAAATTTCTTTTTTCCAAACTCTGTGGGTTATTCACTCTTTTCACATTGGAAGGGCTATCTGAACTAGCAGATCTGAATCACCACAGCAATTCGATTATTTCCAGGCTGTGTTTGGCTTAAGTACCATTTATATCAACTGAAAAAATGCCAGATGAAAAGATTTATTAGCCACCAGAAACTTCAATAAGGAAAAGATTTGCTGTTACAATTAACCTTTTTCTGTCTGCACCCTGTAATTGCCGCATGTATTGACCAGCTGAAAAGAAACAGCTCTCCTATACTAGACAACTAGATCAAACAAAAGCAGTTTTAACACAATGTCTTTGTTAAGTGATCTGAACTATATTCTCTACAAGATGAAGGTCTTTGATGGACATAGTTTTGTATGAAGAATTGTCTGTTGAAATGTTCTGTATACCTAACCAAGCCCGAAACCTCAGGGGTTACAGGCATTTGAGAGGTACTTCCTGTTTAATTGTGCTGTTTTCTGCCTTAAATAAAACTCTAATGACACATGGGAAGATTACAGCAGTATTCCCTCCCTTCTTCCCCATTTAAAATCACTTGACTTTATTAATAAGACAGTACCAAAGCATATGAGACAGCTAGCTAGAAGGTGACAGTTAATACTAAATAAGAACAGCATCCACTTTCAAGATCAGTATTAGCTCACACCAGGACACAACACATCATTGAGCTTTCAGCTCTGCTAGGTGTTTATGTAGTAAAGAACAGCAGCAATTTTCCATCTTAGCACTAGAAGAGGTTTTGGAATCTGTGACAGACAACAGTCTGCAGATTGAAGAAATGAGATGGAATTTTCTCTTTAGCAAGACTGCAATGATAGGTTCTATATAAGACCAGAGGGTACAAGACATTTACTCCTTTCAGAGCAGTTGCTTCAATAAACAAAAAATTAGGTTTATCTGAAATTTAGTTTTTACATTTACGGAAAGATGTGCAAATCTGCTTCAAAACAAGAATCTACTTAAAAGTGGATTAGTTTCCTCAGCTTCAATGCTTGAATGATTTTACATGTTTGAAGCAAGAACTTAAGAACAAGGTTTTCTGTTTCCTCTTTATCCTTTTTGTTCTCCTTCTAACTTCCAAGTCTCAGAACAAGAGCGCTCTCAAAAAAGAAATCTTTAGAGATTTAGTGAGAATTGCAGATCTCCTTCACATGTAGTCTGTTCTGAAAGACAACTTAAAGGAACTTGTAGGTGAATGAGACAGCATAATTCCAGACTTAGGCTTGTCACTGAATTCTTTTGAAGCAGATACAATTTCTGATGCTTTATCTAATTCTGACATCAAAGAAGAAAGCCTCATCTACAGTTCAAAAACTAAGTTGCAATAGAGTACCTAACTAGAGAAAGTAATATACCCTATTGCAAAAATAATATTTTGAACATTGGTACATTAAACTGAGAAAATACTTTATTCTGTCATATTCATTCTGTCTTTGGGATGACTGTAAAGAGAAATGCATATTCACACATTTGGTTGACTAAGTGTCTTGCCTGATTCCTTTTTCACTATTTTAAAGGAAAAAAACCAGCTGTTTTCTATTTATTCTTCATTTTGATTTGAAAAAGCACACATGGGAACCATGATGAGAACATCTAAATATTTTTAATGTAATAGTGATGCTTCCTATTTAAGTATCTGAGAACTAAGAGATGTTCGATTGGCAAATGCAACATTTAAGGACATCTGGCAGATGTCTGGACAGGCAGATACTGAAACTACATAATCTGTGAAACACACAGAATGCAATATATAGAATAAGGTCAGAAAAAATTGACGGTGAAACCCCAAATTTAACAGAAACGTGAGCTGAGTTGCATTATGGAGAGTAAACTATATCAACAGGAAAATACCTACAAACCTGAGAAACAAACTATAGAGTAAAATGAAAACCAATGTTTGGGGTCTTTTTCCCCTCAAAACAAAAAAAATGTGAGACATTATGGTTGATTTCCTAAACTATGTCCTCCTGCATTAGTAGAATTACCTATCCTAGACATCACAGGGTTAAAAGGAAAATATTATATTATTTCAAAGCTCAGAAAATATTTTTCTAAACTCTTTGTTACTCCTCTTGTGTTGTATACCTTATTTTGACAATTTATTTACTAGTACTTGAAATTTTCTTCAGGAGAAACAGTATCTAGAGAAAAACTAAGTAAACAAATGCACTAAGTAAACAATATACTAAATATTTTTGTCGGTATACACCAGATACAAACCCTACAGCTTCTCCTGCATTATAAGGCTGGTCACTAATCCTATACTTTGGAAACATCCATGCTGAAAGTGACACATGGTTTGTCATACCAGCTATTTAAAGCAGATTCTGTATGTGCATCAGGAGCACTTCAATATGCTGTAGATAGTGTTTAAATCCAAAATTTTCACAAACATGTTTAAAAGCTGTTGGGAAAAACATCTAAACTTCATGCATGATGGCAGCAGGCAGTAACGTTTTGTGGTTTTTTCCTGGTACTATTTACAATAAGCTAATTGACTGAAATGCTACCAATTGAATATAGTACAAATGTTAAACATACTGAGCTGGTCTTGAAGAAAACACACTCTTTCCTTACTTAGTTAACTGACAAACACTGCAACTTTGCAGAGTGTAATTACAGTAGCTGCAACTGGCCACACTCTTAATGGAATCAATCTAGCTAAACAGATATTAAATCAGGTAAGAAAATAATCGGATGTGGTTCTTAGCTATAGACACACCCTATGCAGAACCTTCCAGCAATGTCAGAATTTACTAAGATGGTAGTGAATCATTTTACTTGAAAACCCTCTGTGATCATGAATTAATTCTTGTGTTTGAAAGCACTGTTTATATTACATGGGTAATAAAAGCCTGAATAGTCAAAGAAAGAGCAGCTATTCCTATTGGTGCAATACTAATTTTTGTTCTCTTTAGTTAACCTTTTTTAAAAATAACTGATCAAAGACTGAAGTAGCATTTTGATTTTTCAGAATTCACAAGACTATGAAGTATAAATTGATATTCTATCCTCTCTTTAAAGGGACACTGTACACAAATAGTTCATCTTTAGCTTTAGTACCAAAAATATTACTGCTGCCACATCCCTCCCCATATGTTTAGGGTTAACAGCATTTTAAAAGCAGAAAATAGAAAGAATCACTTGGTGACTTGCCCTCCAAAAAAGATCTCTCTGAAGATCTGATTGAACTACAAAGCGAAAAATAACTGAAATAGAAGTAGGAATATGAGAAGAGGGATTAAAGCACAGAAAAGGTGATATTTGGGTACAAACACTTTCATTTAGAATGCTGTTAGAAGATGTCTTAGTGAAAATATCTGAGCAGTGGCTACCTTTCTGGTAGCTCTCCCTCAGATGAAAAACCTACAGATCTTCAGTTAGATAAGGCACTTCATATCCCTGAAGCTAAATGTTACTGCCAACATGCTTGCTCCAGAAACCAAGAAAGTAGGATTTATAAAACCCAGTCTCTTTTGGGTGCAAAGTAACCTCAAGTTAAGTGTGGTAACTACAAGGAAATGTAGTCAAAATGCTAAATAATGCAAAGAGATGTTTCAACCATTATCTTCTACTGCATGGAAAAATTGCAACCATTTGAAAAAGCACTTTGATGGTCCTATAGATATCTTAACTCATTTGTAGTGTATTCTTTTCTTACTGATAACAGAACCAAAAACGTTTTGTCATGGTGTAAACTTACCCACCACCAGTGCCTCCATTTTTGCTGAAATGTGTACGAGGCTCACTTGATGCCAATTTAAGCAGTTCATTCCACTCCCGTTCCCATTCGTCTTCTGTATACACTAAACCTGACTATGGGAGAGAATGAAACAGCTTTGACATTACTCTGGTACAAAATGTAAGCAGGGTTCTGTAGCAGTACTTTCATCTAACTTATTTCAGGCTTCATACATGATAGAGTTTAATATCTTGGACTCTTAATGGTTCAACATTCCTAGTCATGTGAAATAACATTAACCCACTAACTGTATACTAGAGCATATTTCTAGCTGTGAGTCTGCTACTGGACTTCCAATTATTTACACCCATGTGAATTTCTTGCACCAGTTAACACTGGTTAGCATTCCTTACTGCCCATTTCTGGGTGTTTGCTTTCTTCCCTGGTATCTGGTACCATGATGGATGCCTTCTTTGGTAGACAGGTGATGCCTCCAAGAGCAGAAAGGATTGTTCCTGTGTGCCCATGTGTTTTCAGGTAGCTCAGCTGTATTCTCAATTGTTTAGGTACAAACATCTTTAGAAAATAATACATGCTGAAATGCAACTTTAAATCAGCAGTCATACCAAATCTGTGGATGATTTTAGTTAAGAGATATCCACTCAACGTTCAGTCACAGCTCTAAAAATCCTAATTCACCATTCTGGGGAATCTTTCCTAAATGAGGTTTTCTTTCTTTAGTGGATTTCATACCCTCATTTTATAATGCTAAAGCTAAAATATACCTTTAATTTTGCAGCCCAAGGTTTTCTTACGGTTCCAAACTAATCTTAGACCTTTGTAGGCACAAAGCTATGCAACAGAAACATTTTCATTCTGATGGAAAATTTTAACATCAATTAAAAGTTTTACACCAAATTTCAGAAGAATTCTGTTGGCCCTGAAGACTTTCTTCAGGCCGTACAGACCTCTTTATTCTGCTGAGTCTGTTGCCATCTCCATCTTCTTTTCAGTGCTTCTCTTTCAGCTCCTGTTCTCATCATAGTATAGAGTGCTTTACGTAAAACAAGGTCCCGGTCGTGAAATCCCCACATCCCTAAAGTAGCACAAGATTGCATCAGTTTTAAAGAAAGAATGATAGAGGAATAGTAAGTACCAATACAATTAATGCTACTTTATTAGCAAAAGAAGTGTATCTTGAACATTATTTTAAATTCTCCTTGGCAAATAATTCACTCATTGTTTTGAAGGTTTCCCACAGAAGCACTCAATATAGATAAGCTAATGAATTCATTAGGGAATTCTAGCAAAATTTGAACTTTGAGTAAAGAATGACTAAAGATTTGAGCTGTTCCAGTGCTTGCTTGCAGGCAACTTCAACTTTGCTGCAAGCAATGGAATATGCAATGCACACATTGGTTTCAGCTGCAGTTGCCAACAGCACTTGCAGACACATGAATGCTAATGACAACTGCAGGCACTTTTGTGAACCGCAGATGATACTGACACCCAAAGGCCTCCTGCTCTTATACAGCAGGGTGGTAAATTTCCTTTGGCACTCCAGATGACTGCAAGTCTAAAAATACAACCAGCCACAGGGGTTCATGCTAATTTTAAGATAACAAAAGATTTCCATGTAGTTGAGAATAGTAATGTACAACAAAAGAGAACAGAACTCTCACCAACACATGTGGCCATAGGCAGCCATGTTTCAGTTACCACATTGCCAGCTACTGGCATTAAATATGTTTATTTACAACTTTGCGAGTCAACATACTCCAAACATTTGGTGTTAAATAATGTACAGTTCCTCCTAATTAAAAAAATGGAGGGAAAAAAAAAACCATCCTTGGATACAGCAAAAGATTTTCCTACTACTTCTTACAAAAAGAAAAGTCTCTTCAAAATATTAAAAATCCCAGTCTTACTAAAAAGCCACCTTTTGGCATTCTGGTGATAGAAAATTTTAGCAAATGCAACAAAAAAAACCCAAGTTTCTTCATAACAGTTAGGATATAGAATGCATAACAAGACTTTCAGCTTCACAGATCTCTATTTATTTGAAGAAAGGCTTCAAATATGTTGTACTACTGGCTAATTAATCAACTGGAATTTATTTTTATTAATCTCAAACTCTGTTTGCCAAAGATTTTAACAAAAGCCAGAGAATGAATTCGATTTCTTGCACACAATGAGGCCAGTCCTGCCAAAGCACCCAGAATTTGCCTGTTCCAGAGCTGTTAGGTTTGGCTCTGAAAGGAAAAATGCAGTTCACTGCTGTTAATGACACCTAAGTTTTACTGTCCAATTATACTTCTTTTATTACCTGATAAAACCTTTACCTTTTTCTCTCAAGCATGCCTAAACCAAGCAATACTTAAGTGAAAGTTGAAGAAGACAGTGCTTCACAACCAAGCTTTTATTACAAGTCTTTACATCTCATATGACTCTGAGCTTTTGCTGGGGACAGAGAAAAGTGGTGATTATTTTTGGCAGAAGGTTTCATGTACAGACTCTCACTTACCTAAAGATGCAGCATGCAAGAGGCAGTTTCCATCACCTGTTGTAGCTAAGGGAAGAAGACGTTTGCAGCTTGTACACACTGTGGACCACCAATTTAGTCGTCCTGAAAAGAAAATATCTATTAAAATGGCAGAGTGGATACTAAAACAGAATGCATACTATGTGCAGGTACATGCCAATGAGATGTAATGTTGAACGTTAATCAGGAACATCCTTTCTGACAGAAACTTAAATGTACTGTCAGAAGAGAAAACTGAAAAGATGAGAAATAAGAGACAAATAAACCTTAATTATTCTCATGATAGCATCATAGAATGGTCTGGACTGGAAGAGACCTCCAAAGGTCATGTAGTCCAACCCTTCTGCAGGCAGCAGGGACATCCTCAACTAGATAATGTTGCCCAGAGACCTGTTGAGCCTCACCTTGAATATCTCCAGGGATAGGGCCCCAACCACCTCCCTGGGCAAGCTGTTCCAGTGTTCCACCATCCTCACAGTAGAGAACCTGTTCCTAACATCCAATCTAAATCTGGTCTTCTTTAGTTTGAAGCCACTGTCCCTCATCCTATCACCACGGGCCTTTGTAAACAGTCCCTCTCCAGTCTTCTCGTAGGCCCCCTTCAAGTACCGTTAGGCAACTCTTAGGTCTCCCTGGAGCCTCCTTGTGGTGGCTTTAGAGTTAACACACTAACTTGGTTCAAAATTATAAAGAAAGAATTGTACTGGGTACAGAAGAACAACAATAAGAGACGTCAATACCACTCAGTTTGCCTGCTGGACTGGTATATAATCTGCTGCATAAACAATTTTCTTCCCTTCACCTCTCTGCCTCCTGCTTTACTCTCACCCTTCCCTCCTCCACCCTGACTAACTCTTCTGCACTAATCTTAGCTGAGTAGATAACAGTTGGGACCTCCTCCACTGGGGGGAGGGAGAAGGTGGTGGCGGTTAGCCCCTTCTGGGCTTTGTCTAGGGATGGATTTTTGTGTTATTTCTAAATTATAAATATTTGTAAATATATTCTTGTACATATGCATTGTATTGTAGCTTTTAGATTTTAGCTTGCTGTAAATACATAAATTAATTTGCTTCCAAGCCTTCTGAGCTGGTCTGGTGATTTTATTTGGGGGTAATTTTCAAGCCGCCACACTCCTCTTCTATTATTCCAAATGTATTTTGAGAAATAAGAGAGCACCATTAATTAATTTGCATCTTTCTTTCCCATAGGCTGTATTCAGAGACAACTTTCCAGAGTTTGTTGCCTGACTACCATTATGAGGCTAGGTATCAGTTCCCAAGCGTAACTGACCCTGGCCTCTCACATGCAGATGACAGATTATGTTACAGTAATAAAGGACAAAACTAACATGCACATGTCATTCTAGATCTGTTACTGCTAGTTAAGTATATTAAACACTGCTGTTTAAATCAGATTGATTATTTTCAACAGGTGATTGTCCTCTCATTTAGCATACCATGATTAGACCTATTAAAGTCAATATCTACATTATCAGAGAATGTAGATGAGACCAAATGTGTAGCCTGAAGTGTAGGATAGTGTGTGTGGCTTTTCATTTAAGAACACTTAGAGAACCACCTAGCCATCACTGCTACATGAAGCATGTTTCACAAACTGTAAGCCAGAGATGTATTACGAAGAAGACTGGCAAGAAGACAGCTATTTCATGGATCTAGGTGAAGCAAAGAAAGCCATGAAGATATCACTGCCAAAGCCAGAACTGGAAGTTATGCCATTCAGGTTCCCATGTGGTAGCTTACTGGAGTGTTAAGCCTTAGTTAAATGGTCACATGAACATTTCTAATAGAAGTAAAGAGAATGACTAATTGCATAACATCTTTGGAGAAAAGGAAGAGCCGATGATTAACAATGCTGAGTAGAGCTGGTGTATTTCCCAAGACTTTTGGCAAGTCTGTGGGTAATGCATAATTGAATAATTGAATGAATTATGCAACAGGTGACTCCATTTCTTTGTTTGTCCTCTTTTGCAGCCTTTTTCTCCTGATTCCTTGTGAGCTGAGAGCAAATAGTACCCATGTACTTGTACAGTCAGTCTTGCATTTAAGGCTAAAACCCCAGAACAAAAGTAAGTTCAAGTAATGAAAAAAACCCCTTTTCTCCGTGAACATTTTCATTACAAAATTATCCTGACGTTTCTTTGTAAGAGCAGGTAATATGTTTTGGGGGGAAACCCCAACAATTTTAACATGTGCCCCCAATTACTTGTTCTGAGTTCTAAGAACTAGGCAATTAAATTTCAATCAATCAGTATGGGTTAAGGGTTACTGTAAAGATAAAGACACAGAACAGACCAGGAACTAAGCACATTTGGTAACCCTCATATGATTTTAGCAATTACTTTATAAACAGCCAATATCTCAGAATAGGTTTATTGAGTTCTAAATTAATTATACATTAAAGCACTATTGCACAGCCTTTGGGAAAGATAAGTCTGAAGTAATAAGTTATCCTTTTCAGCAATTCTTGTGTCTGTAGGCTGTGAAATAACAACTTGCCATGTGTTTTTGCAGAATGTTTTGTCGGTATCATATTCAGTAACGAAGTATACCAAGTTGTTGCTCAAAGCATATTTACAAGACCTAAACCAGACAGACCCAAGGGTTTACAGAATAATGAGTGGTGTCACTTTGCAGATTAACTTGCAATTACTGGTAGTATAGGACAAAGTCTGAATTTAGCGAATCTTCTGATTAACTGGAGATTTCTATAGAAGTGATCTGCTTTCAAGTATATTTTGCATA
The DNA here is from genome assembly GCA_013396835.1 of Psilopogon haemacephalus. Lineage (NCBI taxonomy): Eukaryota > Metazoa > Chordata > Aves > Piciformes > Megalaimidae > Psilopogon > Psilopogon haemacephalus. The sequence continues at coordinate 129,797 of VWZI01017603.1, read as the reverse complement.
AAATGTTTGTGGGCTTGGCTAACATCACAAAGCTTATGGCTGACTGAAAAATCAGTGGAAATGCATTGGATTTTTTTTTTTTAAGTGCATTTTCATTTTTCAAATCTAGTGGCTACAGTGAATCCCTTTAGGGGAACAGGAAAGTGGAGCTTAAATGAAAAATAGAAACAGTTTTGCCTCAGACATATTTCTGTCTGCTTTGAAAAGACAATTTTAATGGACAAATCAGACACTTTTCTCACTCTCCCTCACTCTGTTGGCCTCTTACTTCATCTTTCTCATAAAATTATTTAATCTTAAAAACCCACAATGTCAATAAATTGATATGTTGTTTTACAGCAAAAATACCTTTGAGAATTAATACAGTCATATTCTAGGACATAAAAAATTGATCAAGATTAGAAGACCTATACAGGTTTATTATATAGCAACATACAATAAGAGAGGCAAGCACAAGCACAAACTGTGGTCTTTGCTTAATAGTTAAGACTTCAGGTGCAAACTCAGAAACGAACATTATCAGAATCTGGTGTTCCTCATGGTTGAAAATTGCCAGCTATTACTGTATTCTGGTGTTGTCCTAGTCCTCCACTACATAGCATGTAGCAAACTTAACATATTCAGAACAGGTTGCCCAGAGAAATAGTGGAGGCTTGAAATACGGAAGAATTCAAAGTCAGGTTGAATGGGGCCTTAAGCAACCTGGTCTAGCAGGACTTGTTCCTGTCCACAGCAGGAGTGTTGGAACTAGATGGCCTTTTGACTCAACCCAGTCTACGATTTTACATATTATTTAAAAAAAAAAAAAAATTTGCTCCCCCTGCTCCCTTATCTACAGTACCCAAGAAGAATCAACCAGATGAATATCTTGTACTCTATGCAAAGAAGGCATGCTGAATTTTAGAGGACATAACAGAGACTAGAAGTGTCTGTTATTTTCCTAAGCGTCCATATTACAAGCCACAAGTGTATTGCTTCTTCCTGCAGGATTTGTGGGAGATAATTGCCAAAGAGGATTCTAGACAGTTGTATGACCAAAATTGCTCAAAAAGGCAGCAGGAGAGATAAGAGAATGCATTTCAAGTATGACCAGGTTTGACTTTTTCTATAAGCCTCTGATGCCTTATACACTGGTTCTGTAGTAGGCAAGAAAGCATTCAGCATGATGTCATCTATGTAAAACTCCACCAGGGTATAAACAAGAGAAAACCATGCAGCTGAAGTTAGTATTGTTTATGTTCTCTACAACTGCCTTAAGGGAAGTTGTAGCCAGGTGGAGCTTGATCCCTTCACTCAGGAAATCAGTGACAGAATGAGAGGGCACAGTCTCAAGCCATGCCAGGGGAGGCTTAGTCTGGATGTTATGAAAAAATTCTTCACATAAAGAGTGATTGTCCATTGGAATGGGCTGCCCAGGGAGACAGTGGAGTCACTGTCCCTGAAAGTATTCAAAAAGAGACTGGATGTAGTATTTAGTTTCATGGTTTACTTGATTAGATAGTGTTAGGTAACAGGTCAGACTCAAGGATCTCAAAGGTCTTTTCCAACCTGTTTAATTCTGTGATTCCATGACTACCATGTAAGGATGCTCACCCAGAGAAGGCCTCCAGTTTACTAAGGTCCATTTAGAAGTATTTATTGCTCAACCATGCACAATTTTAGTGATACACATACAAACCAAACAGATTCAAAACAAACACTGAAGAACCTTTGTAGGAACTCTGTATAACTCCTTTGCTAGCTAATTATTTTCTCCAGTGTCTATTTTCTTTTGTTTGTCTGGTTTAAGCTTTACAAACTTGGGATTTTTCTGGTAGAATTAACTACCAAATGTTACAAGGCCTTAATAACAAGCAACTTAATATAATTCTCTCTTGAGAAGTAAAAAGGAGAATGTCACAAAGGATGACCTCCTGCTCAAGCTCTATTTAATAGGTGTGGCTGAAGTTTCACTGCAAACCTAGATTGCATATCACTGCCTCCAAGGCAAATCGTTTTCTGCCTGCAACACCAATGTTCATTTACTATATCAAAATTAAGTCTGAATTCTTAGAGAAAAAGATTAAATACATAGTAAGAGAAAGACACGCATGGTTAAAGTTGGTAAAGTGTCAAGTGTCACATCACATTCTGTAGAATCATAGCATTGTTTGGACTGAAAAAGACCTTTAAGATCATCAAGTCCAACCACTGAATATAATACTGCCAAGTCTGCTGTTAAACCCTGTCCCTGTGTACCACATCTACATGTATTTAAATCCCTCCAGGATGATGATTCAAACACTTCCCTGAGCAAGCCTTCCAGGGCTTGACAACTCTTTCAGTGAAGAACTTTCCCTGATGTCCAACCTAAACCTTCCCTGGTGGAACATGAGATCTTTTTCTAGTCCTGTCACTTGCTTCTTGGGAGAACAGACCAACACCCACTTCACTATCTCCTTTCAGGTAGTTGTATAGAATGAGAAGATCTCGCCCAGACCTCCTTTTCCCCAGGCTAATCAACTCTAGTTACCACAGCCATTTCTCACAAGATTTGTTCTCTAGATGCTTTACCAACTCTGTTTTTCTTTGTGCAATGCTGTGCCAGCTTAGCTTCCCTTGGCAGCATTTCATGGTGCCAGCAGATGTGGGGCTTCCACCTTTGCTTTAGACCCCAATCCACTAACCTTCACAACATTCTGCTTTTACACTTGCCAGATGTTCATCTCCAAAATGGAAAATGCCCAACAACTCCTTCCCCAGGGAAGCTGCCAGCATGGAATACCACTGCTGGTCCTCACCTTCCCATGGCAGCCATTTCAGCTCAGTCTAAGTGCAGTTGTTTCTTAACACACTCCACTGTGCTATTTATAGCACTCTTTCATACAGCTAAGTGAACCAGTCCCAGGCTAACTCACCAGAATCACCAAATGTGTAGACATTTCACTGAGGACAACAAGTTGATCTATGCACAGAGAGAGTCAATGTCCAGACTTCTCACAGCTTTTCTTTCAGTTGTGGTTGAGCCTTCTGGATGTCTTTCCCACATGGATACTGTAGTGTTTGCTAAACAAGGTGCACCTTGCAAGTTTTTCTTCTATGGATACACTAAAAATAAGCTAGCTGCTTATTTTCATGAAACTTGTAGATGCTTATTCTGAAATGTCTGAAATGGGCAGAGCTAAATTTAAAAGATAAAGTTACCATCTAAAGACAGCTTACTGTCACAAGCTCAGTTTCTTTAGGACACTAGGCTAAACCCAGTCTTTAATTTCTCCAGCACATTCCTCTCCTCCATCCCCCAAGATGAGAAAAATCACAAAAGAACATTTTCAACTTCCAAAACAAGTCTAATTCTGGCCATGCCATATATTCTCAAAAGCAACTGTTCACCCTAAACACTCACTAATTCTTCCTCTGGAATCCAACAGCAGTAACTACTCTGGAGAGTGCACAGGACTGACTGGCTAAGTTGAAAGAGGATTACTCAACCCACTCAGAACAGTTAGACCATTAGCAATAGGTGCAGAAACCTCAAACACAGATTTTTCAGCAGAGCTGCATCTACCTTTTATGTGCTTCTTAGCTAAAAGGATTTGATTATGTGGATATATTTTAAAATTGTAGTCCTTCCATACCATAAATGTGCACTGGCAAGTATTAACATGAAGAAAATTACAAGAAAATATTTTCTGCAGGTGATCATTCAGCGACTACTTATTTTTAAAAATAAGTGAATAAATAAAGCATTTACCAATACATTTTCAATATGTCAAAGAAAGGACCTTCTTGTAGGAGCTCTCTCTTTTAGTTGAGATGATGAAATCAGCTTTGCAGTAGCATCTGCAAGGCTATTCATATCTACTGATGTCCTTGAAATGTAACATTGAGCTGTGCACGTAAAAATGAGTAAACTGAGCAATCAAGTAAATGCTTCTCTTTTAGCCTGATGCATAAGCAACAGACTCTGTCAACAGAAGCAAATGTCCAGAATGCAAATTAAAGATCATTAAATAGGATGGCACAGAGATATGTGACTAGGCCTAACTGGCTGCAGATAACTGACATTGAATTGTTACCTGAAGGAATTATTTGCTCTCTTAATTTGTTTCTTTCATACTCCAAGATAGAAGGTTTTTTATTACATTATTGCATTTCATCCTACTCTGTGATATAATATTTTCATTTATACTCAAACTGAATTATGCAACCATGCATTTCAAAGCTTGGGAAACAGGAAATTCATACAGTTCTCCTGTAATTATAATAGTTGCTCTCCCGGCACCTTGTGCACGCTGTGTAAAATCCACTAAAATATCCTAGGTTAAGAAAATGTTTCTGCAACCTCAAAAGGTATCAATTTTTCTTTAACAAATCTTCATTTCTAGAAATCTGAAATCAAACAATTCCAGAATTGTGGTGGACTGGGGGAGTGGACTTGTGGAGGGCGGGGGGAGCCAGGCATGGGGGAGGAATGTGAGACTCAGGCTTAACAATGTATTACTGTTTATCTTGCTTCTGGCTTTGTAGAAAACACAAGCCTGAACACAGAAAATAAAATGTAGAAAAGCAATATTCTTGAAGGTTCACAAAGTTTTTTTTTTTTTTTTTTTTTTTTTAATGAATTGTATTTCAGCACTGCAACAACACTTTTCTCCATTTGCTTTAAAAGCACTTTCAAGCCAGCCATTCTTCTGCCTATACTATGGGTTCTTGAACTCAGTATTAGAGCAGCAGAAGTTCTTGTAGTATGTCTCCTTGTGTCAGCCAACACATTAACAACACATGGAGGAACTTGTGAATATAATGGAAATCGATTTGATGCAGAAAAAGGTTTAGAATTATAAAATTCCTTTCACACACATTTCATTCAGTATCTGAACCATCCTTAAGAGAAGTATTGCCAGCAGGGCATGGGAGGTGATTCTCTCCCTTTACTCTGATCTCCTCAGACCCCACCTGGAGTACTGTGTGCAGTTCTGGAG
>VWZI01017603.1:99474-124378 GCA_013396835.1 Psilopogon haemacephalus | reverse complement strand
CCTGATCTAGTGGGAGGTGTCCTGCCTATGGCGGGGGGGTTGGAACTGGATGATCTTTAAGGTCTCTTCCAATCTAAACCATTCTATGATTGACTGAAGGACCACACTGATTACCGCAAGAGTACTCACAAAGATCAGTCTGCACATTACTTGCAAGATGACCTCATTCCATTTCAGGCAATACTGAACAAATGAGTTTGTAAGATGCACAAAACCCCAAAATGCTTTTATGAATGTGACAAATTCTATCCTCTAAAAGAAATATTCAGAAAGAAATCACACAAAGAGTAGAGGATACAGTGCGGCAGCAGCAAGTAAAATGTAGTATCTTTTTCTGGGGTTTTCCTTTATAATCTCACAGAGCATTTTGGAGTAAATCAGGAATTTTGTTCCGATGTAATCTGAACATCCTTTCACATACAGGCATAATGGTACCAAGAGTCTAAGCATACAAAACTAGAATATAAAAACCTTTCAGGCTTTTCTAGATGTCCAGTCTATATGGCCACTTCGGACAACATGTTGATAGTAATTTGCTGTCTGTCTATGCTCTGTGAGTAGTAAACTGCTCTATGTCCCTGACAAAGTTTCTTCTCCTTTTGCCTAATTAGTTGCTTTTGTTTTAGTTCTCTTGTTGAAATCCATGCCCTTACACCCAAGTGCATATCTATTTCTTTTCCTTTAACAATAACCCTAACACTCAGATACCCAAGCTCCTGTCCTTCCCGTGTTTGTTTTGTTTTGAAATAGACTTGAAGCCCTTTACAAGGAAGGCACCTTATCTATTAATTTTGTCTTTGTCATTGCCATTGACCAAGCAGGGTGCTGATGGTAGAAGACAATTAAATGTCTACTGCTAGGTGACTTCCCTGCTAACTCATGTTTTCATTTCAGAAAACAGCATGTCTAAAATAGTCAGGAAACAAAAGGAAATTGAGTGTCTTTATGCCTTCAGTAGAGACAAAAGGTCAGTTTATATGAAGTCTTAAACAATTTTCTTAAACATTCACTTGAACTAAAAAAATGTTTACCAGGAAGTTCCAGTTTATTTGAGTGAAAAGCTTGCCTAAATAAACAAAGACTATGCAGTCTGTAAGAATACCTGCAGTCAAAGCTACGAACTTTTTATGGTCAAAATACTCTCCTCTATGCAGAAGACTATAGGGAAGAAGGAACTTTTCCAATGAGTCAAGTTATTGCTCTAATTAAAGTACCACAAAGAAAACAACAAATGCTGTGAGGCAGAAAGTTCAGTAGTTTCTGCACCCTGTGTCAAGAACAAAGGCAGCCAGCTCTGTATCAGTTAGGAGATACCAGTTCTAAATTCACATAGTGCCTGGTTTAAAGTCAGTAAACCACAGCAATCTTCTAGTCTATACTCTTGCATTAACTGATGCTAAAGGCTGCAATTCCACTGAAGTACATAGGCCAACAAGGAGACTGTAGCAAGGCATTTTCTGAGAGCTCCTCCTGTCCTGCCTAAATACTACAATGCAGTGCCCTGAATAATAACAAGCAACAGTTCACCAATTGGAACACTCACTATGACTATGCACCAACTTCTGAGAATGAGCTCTCAGACAGTATACAGCATTACCAGGGCTAGCACCAGTCAACAGGAAACAGCAGCTGGCTGTTTGATATTCCACAGGCAGCCAAGAAGCCTGGTTTTATAACTTGTTTATATCATCAGACCTGAACGTTTCCCTATCTAAGAGTGTTCATTTTATGGTCCATTAATACACTTGCTATTTCATAAAGCACACATACTAAATACATTCCTCCATATCTTTCAAAGTTGACTTAATGCTTTAAACTACTAATATATCTGAATTTTTTTTTCTTCCTTTTTTTTTTCCTATGGCAATAATGAAATAGTACTTTAAAAGCATTTATTTTATTACTAAAATAATATTTGATAAAATACATGTTTAAAACCAATGTTTTCAAGATGTTTTCTGTTAGTCATTGCAATGTAATTTCCTCATGAGAACTGTCAATCTCCTCTGACCATCCAGACTCATGTCTTTCTTTATTGTATGAACTCTCCATCAGTCCTCCTTTCCTTTCCCCTCAATTTCTTTATTAAGCAAATTTGACCATTTTCTCTATAATGTTTTAAAAGAAACAGAGGATCAGGCTATGTGTCATTTTGCAAAGAGCACAGTATTTGCTTTTACACTCTGGCATTTACTTCCCATGAAGGATGCACAAGCTCCAGGAATGAAGCATAATTAGAAATGTCAACCAAAATGTCAGATTGCCCAGCTGCTGACATCAGAAGTGTTTACCTACCTGCTTGCTCCAAAGCAACCATTGTTGCCTGCTCGATTAAGTCACGTTCAATGAAGCTTCTGAAGTCTTCACTGTACACACTAAGGTCTGGTAGCTGGAATGTGTAGATGGGCATTTCCAGGGGAAACTGTTCATTGTTGCACTCATTTGCTACATGTGATCGAGCAAGGGAGACTATGGCTGAGCTGGCATGAGAAATACCTCTGGAAAGACGCTTCTCTGTAAAGAAACCAAGAAACCAAAGAGAGATATTATAGCCTGGAAGACTACATAACAGACCAGTCAGCACTAAGTCTAGTGAATACCAATCATAAACACTTGGCTTTGAGACTAGTGCTACACACAGGGATCTGGGTTCTTTGATCACGGCTGGTTCTACAAGACACCAGGCCTGACAGTGGAAAGGCTTACCTTGCAAGGGACAAAGAATCCTAGGACAAGAATTAGCAGGGCTCATTCACAGAATTTTAAACTAGATTTGAAGAGAGATGAAATTGTTGATGGGTTTGCACCAGTGGGGCAATGCTCTAGTATTAATGAAGACCAGAAGGCCTCCCGCCTCCCCAGAATGGAATGGGCATGCTCAGTTCACTCCTTGAAATGCCTGTGCACCAATGCACACACAGACTGGGGAATAAACAAGAGAAGTTAGAAATCCCTGTGTGGTGAAGGAGTTACAATCTGGTAGCAACTAGAAAGATGTGGTGGAACAGCTCACATGACTGGAATGCGGTCATGGATGGCTGTGTGCTTTCTACAAGAGACAGGTCAGCAAGGCAAGGTGGTGGAGTTGTGATTTACATGACAGAGCAACTACAGTGTCTTGAGTTCTATCCAGGGACACATGAAAAGAACGTTAGGAGTTTGTGAGTGAGAATTTAAGGGCAGTCTAGCATGGGTGATACTGTTATGGGTGTCTGTTACAGGCCACCTGATCGGGATGAAGAAGCTGTGGAGGCCTTCTACAGGCAGCTGATAACAGCCTGTCAATTGCAGGTCCTGGTTCTCATGGAGGGATTTTAACTACCCAGATAATTGCTGGAAGGCCTACTCAGCCAGCTAGTCACAGTCCAGGAGGTTCTTCCAGTGCATTGATGATCAGCTCTTTATGCAAATGACTTCTAACTCTACAATCACAAGCAGACAAGCTAGAAAACAATTTGTCCACAAAACACCTGGGGAAGAGCTCTTACCTTGAGCAATGTCATCCTGCCTTTGAAGGCAGGGCCGCTCAACCTTTGTCACCTGGGGAGGCTGCTCTGGCTCCTGCTGCTTGTAGTACTTGCCCTCATTGAACACCTGTGGTAGGTTGGCTGTATGAACCTGCCGGAGCTGCTCATAGTCATTCAAAGCTGCTGTCAAGTCCCAGTTTTTGCCTGGAGCATAGCAAAAGGACCTTCTGCTTACATCTGTATGTGACCAGCTTGGCAAACCAGAAACTACCCTCATATGCTCTTAAAGTATAAACTTAAATAGAGAAATCACTCTTACTTAGTTAGCAAACAAATGCTTTGGATACAAAGTCTTACAAACACTCCTCCCTTAATAAAAACATACAGTTGATAAATACCTCTTTTTACATATCATAATTGGTGAATAGCTCAAAAAAGCTCTTGTCCAACCTCCTGCTGAAAGCAGGGTCAAACTAAACTACTCAGGAGTTTATTCAGTTTAGTCTCTAATATGTCAAGGACAGAAGTTGTACATCCTCTCTGGGAAAACTGTTTCCACATCTGACTGACTTCATGGGACCTGTGTCCACTCTGAAACTCTAATTTCAACTTGCAACCCATTGCCCCTTGTGCTCCTGCTATGCAGGTCTGTGAAGAGCCAGGCTCTTAGTAACCTAGTAAGGTCCTTAGTAACCTTCTTATCTCAGTAGCCTTCCCCTGAATTCAAACCAGTCTATAAGTTTGTGTTCCTAGGACTGTGATTAGGGAACAGAATTAGATAAGGCATTAGAGAAGCCTAAGAAGTGCTACTGGAGAGGTTGTTGTGGCAGGCATATGTCCTGGCTTGCTCAGGCATGATCCCATGGTCCCTTCCCTCTGCTGGGAGGAGGAAGCAGAGTGCAGGGAGAACACAAAATGATTGGAGACACCCACTTTCAGGGTCCAAGACTTGCCCAGACTTGTTCCTCCCAAATAACAGAAAGCAAGTTCCTGCCTTCACCTAATATGTTCCAAACTGTGCGTTTCGAACATAGTAAATAATTTTTCTGGCAAAATTTAATGTTAATAAACAATTTCCATAGTTATTAACAATATTCACCTGGATATCAAAATTAATATCCATTATTAATTTTGCATAATTTGTAACAGAAGTACAAATCGCTTCTCTTAGACTACGGACCTGTTGGTGTAACTCAGCACATCGCTGCCTGGCCTAGCTGTGAGGTCACAGGGCTGGTTCTTGCTGCCTACCAAGACCTCTAAGTTTTTTTCTGCCAAGCTGCCCCCAACCCTTTGTTACTGCAGGAGGTTCTTGTTTTCCAGGTGCAGAACTCCAGTCTTCATCCTTGTTAAATTTTACTGTGTTCCTGTTGGTCAGTTCCCTTATTCTGTCTAGGGTGCCCTATGGGTGGCAGCTCTGCCCTTGAAAATATTAATCTGTTCCCTCAGTTGATGTCATCTGCAAACCTGATGTTGCCTTACTGAATCAGACTTTAAGACCCCTGAGGTATAGCATTTGTTACAAGCCTCCAGCTAGAAAGCTATCCATTAACCACTACCCTCTGAACTTGACCAGTAAAATAGTTCTTTCCCAATCTAGTTGTCCACCCATCCAGACTGTAACATACTATAACTTGAATATAGCAGTACAGTAGGAAACAGTGTCAAAAGCTTGCTAATGCTGAGGCAAAAGGTACCCACTTCTCTCCTCTCATCCATAAATCCATTTTACCATACAACGACTTCCCTTCCTCAGATTCTGATCAAATGGCTCCTGGAACTGGCAATTTAAAATTAACTTTAAATCCCAGAGAACTCAACATAAAATAATGAAAGGCATTAATAATGCACATCTGTATGGTTACATTAAAAATAAATACTAATTATCAGCAACGATAGGAAGGCATGATTTGTAGTGTTATAGGACAAAGGACAAAGAAACTTCATCTTTCTATTTGCAGAGCAGCTCGAATACAAATACTAAATATTCAGGTCCCTATATCTTTTACATCAGAGAGAACTTGATCTCTCAGATATTTTAAGTCTTTTAGAAAGACAGTATAGGGCAGCGTTTTGTAACAGTGTGTGGTTCCATGACTCTGTGAGCTGCTCATGGAACTTGCCAACACAGGATTGTCTAAAAAATTTGCTTCCAAGCTTCCACTTTGTCATATCGCTATGACCAATATTAAGAGAGCACAGGCTAATATTCAGAGAGAAAGAGCCCTGTGTAGGACAGATGGTGAAGTGGTACTTGTCACTGTCAAAAAAAAATACTAATGAAAAACATGGTAAGACGCTTGTTTGTTATTTTCAGAATGATCTTACATTAAAATACACAGATGTCCTGCCAGTCACCAAGCACTTGTTTTTGATTGGAAAATTTCAAATATTTAATAGCAAGAAAAAAGACCCAACTAGTTATGTGACACAAAATTCCATGAGCACTTTTTGTGGGGATTCACAGGTAGCCTGATTCTGACTAAGACATAATTTATTACACTATAAAAGATTGTCACTTTATGTACTTTAAGAAACCACATTAGCTGAGTAGCAGTTATATTTAGCTTATTTGCTTACACAAAGGCAAACAGGCTAAAAATAGTACAAGGCAGTTTTATACAGATAAAAGGAAGTCTTTTACTGTTACAGTCCTTTCTGTGAAGCACAAAACCCTAACTGAAGAAGGAAAAAAAAAAAAAAAGCAGCACAAATGGCTATTACCTACATGGCTGAGCTGTTTCAGGCTTAGAAGTACTAAACAAATTCATGAATGAAGAATTAATATCACTGAACAAGAACATGTCATACATCCTGAACAGTCAGTAATATAATCACCATGTCAGTGACATAGAACGACTCTCTCTCTCTCTCTCTCTATATATATATATATATGTATATAATGCTACAGTTTTCTTTTAGAAAGCCTATAGGATAAAATGTAAATTTAGTGGAAACTGTCAGAGGTCCCAGAGTGAACATTTGAGCTATCACCAGCACTGTCTTTCTAAAATTCCCACACAGATTAAATGGCTATAATCCAGTCAGGGCTCCGCTCTAACTACGCAAAGGTTATGAAATTCAGAGATGTTCAGAGCTGATGATTTCAGTAGCAATTTCTAGCAGTGTAACATGGCAGTTTATAAAGCTTCATCTGGAAGTTACTGAAGAAATTAGCCTTATGATTTTGGAGATTAATAAAGTTAACTCTGCTCAGCTCTCCTTTAAACTGCATACAAAATGATCTTGAATTTCTAAAGCTATATGTTATCACATTCCAAAAGAAGTTTCAAAAGAAGAAAAAGCCTGAGGTATGCTGGGTCAGAAATGACAGTAATAAATGCATATAGCATTGAAATCAAACATATCCCACCCAGTGCCTCACGGGTAAGCCCCTCCCTCCAGTTTTGCTACTTGTCCAACAAGTTTCAGGAGTTTGAAGCAGGCTTCAGTCACTCTAGGCCACTAGAAAAAGACACTTTCTATTAGCAAAGTTCTGTTTATATGTCTGTTCCATGTTCTTCTCTAAAATCTCCTAGACCTTGCTTGCCACAGAAGTGCTTGCATTGTCACATCTTTTTTTATCTTTAATTGTTAGCATCTTCACAAGCCCTCAAAAGAAAGGAACGATCTTTCCTATCCCACAGAGGTTACACCTGACATAGGCACTGGCATGCCTTCCACTACAAGCCTGATGGACAAGCAACAGGTAATTAATCTATTTTGAACAGTTTAAACAATTAAATTAATTCCAGCAAGAATTTTTGTTAGAATCTGTTTTTCAGATTGTCTACCTGTTTATTTTTTAACTGTTAGTTATCTGATGCAGCCTACTGCTCACTGACTGCTAACTTCTTTGTTTATATGACATATTACTGCCTTTAATAAGGTTTTTCACAAGCATAACAACATTATTTCAGTACACACAACCACATCAAATGACAAGTCACTGGTAGCACCATATCAGTTAGTAACAGCTAAACTGCTCCAAAGCAGCATTGATACAGAGGATCCACATGAAAGGCTTTGAGTTTAGAAACTGTGATGGTCAGAGAACATCAAGCACTAAAAGGCTGGAACAGCACAAAGCTGGGTAAGAAACACAGATAGTGAATCATGATCAGGATGCTGGGATCAATTTAATTCACTAACTCACCACAAAGAACGCTCTTACTGAACAATTGTTCCCTTAACAGCTGCATCTGCTATGTGAGTCAGCAGGCTTAAAATTTAACAGGACTGAACGGTCTCTGATTTAGAGCCAAGTGTCTCTAGCATGTACAAAACCCAGCAAAAATTAAAAGTGCATCTGAGTAAAGAATCAAAGATGCACTCTAGCTTATAGATGGTACTGACATTTTAGTGTCAGATACAGCAGGCGTCTACATGAAAGGGGAATTTTAAAATATGTTCAGTTGTCCTGTGACGCTTCTGTCCTAAGTAATAGTTGCTTGAATAACAATAGGAGATATCATCAGCCTGAAGAAAAAACAAAGATGAAACAATGAATAATTTTAAATGGTACTTTTAAATCTTTGCCTTACTACCTCAAATTGGATGAAAAAAAGGGAAAAGATGAAGAACTACAAGTGTAAGACTTGCTCAACACAGAAGCATTCCAGATGATTCAATTTTTCCTGACCATGGGGAAGAACTGATTCCCCCACCTCTGCTGTATTTAGACAATTTGAAGAGTCCAAAGTCTTTGCAAGTCAGTTTTCCAGTGATTTGATGATCTGAGACCAAGCTGAGACAAAAAAATTTCTGAGGCTTCAGCCCTGGATCCAAAAAAAACTATATTTCCTTTGGTTGCCTCAACCAGAGACAACACAGAAGAGCCAAGGGGAGAAGAAAAAGGGAGGGGATGACAGCCAAGTGTCCAGTGCCAGGTTCACCGAACTCCAAAGTCTAGGCTAGAAAGAAGTTGAAAAGGAGGCAGTGGTCAAGAGCATTCTCTATGCAAGAGTAGTACAGCAGGATCCACAAAGCGCACAGCCTCACACTGGCACACTGCTCTTTGGCCATCACAATGTGAACACTGGGGAAAGCTTTTTGCTATTAAGTCTAGCTTTGGAAGGATGGAAAGCTTGAGGTGACCTCACTAGGACTGACCATTAGGAGGGACAGATCCTGCTTGACAATTTAATCTCTTTTTATGACAGTGATCCACCTGGTGGACACGGGGAAGGCTGTGAATGTAGTCTACCTGGATTTCAGCAAGGCCTTTGACACTGTCTACGATAGCAAACTCTTGGCCAAGCTGGCAGCCCATGGCTTGGACCGGGGCACACTATGCTGGGTTAAGAACTGGCTGTGTGGCCAGGCCCAGAGAGTAGTGGTGAATGGGACCACATCCAGTGGGTGGCCAGTCACTAATGCTGTGCCCCAGGGATCAGTGCCGTTTAATATCTTCATCAATGATCTGGATGAGGGGATAGGGTCCTCCATCAGTAAGTTTACAGACAACACCAAGTTGGGAGCATGTGTTGATCTGTTAGAGGGTAGGAGGGCCATGCAGAGGGACCTGGACAGGCTGGGTAGACTGGCACAGTCCAACACCCTGAGTTTTAACAAGTCCAAGTGCTGGGTTCTGCGCTTGGGCCACAACAAGCCCATGCAGCACTACATGCTGGGAACAGTGGCTGGAGAGCAGCCAGGCAGAGACCTAGGGGTACTGGTCGACAAGCGACTGAACATGAGCCAGCAGTGTGCCCAAGTGGCCAAGAAGGCCAATGGCATCCTGGCCTGTATCAGGAATGGTGTGACCAGCAGGACCCGAGAGGTCATTCTTCCTCTGTACTCAGTGCTGGTTAGGTCACACCTTGAGTACTGTGTCCAATTCTGGGCCCCTCAATTTAAGAAAGATGTTGAGGTGCTTGAATGTGTCCAGAAAAGGGCACTAAGGCTGGTGAGAGGGCTGGAGCACAGCTCTACAAGGAGTGGCTGAGGCAGCTGGGGTTGTTCAGCCTGGAGAAGAGGAGGCTTGGGGGAAAACCTCATGGCTCTCTACAACTACCTGAAAGGAGGTTGTAGCCAGGCAGGGATTGGTCTCTTCACCCAGACACCCAGTGACAGAACAAGAGGACAGTCTCAAACTGCGCCAGGGCAGGTTTAGGCTGGACGTTAGGAATAATTTCTTCACAGAGTGATTGCCCATTGGAACAGGCTGCCTGGGGAGATGATGGAGTCACCATTCCTGGAGGTGTTTAAGAGGAGGCTGGATGAGGCACTTAGTGCCATGGTTTAGTTAATTAGAAGGGTTAGGTGATAGGTTGGACTCAATGATCTTAGAGATCTTTTCCAACATGGTTAATTCTGTGATTCTGTGACCATACTGTGATCAGAGTAGACACGTAATTATTTCACCTTTCCCAGCCCTTCCCCATAACTTTCTCCTTCTCAACTTGTGGACACGAGGTAAAAAAAGACAAAGACCAAATTTTTCAGCCTGTGTACTACTGTTTTTCTCCTGAGGCATGCTAGCAAGAAAATCAGCGTAGGCATAAGAAAGGGAATTAGAGAGACAACTGGGGCAACAGATTAGTCAGAAATTTGCAATAAAATGACTGACTTTTTCTCAGACTACAACAACAAAATTAGGTGCGTGCCAATGAAGAGATCAAACCAAACCAGAGTAAGATTTACAGGACAAGGAATGCAGAATCCACCACATTGGATCCACGCACTACATACACAGACCTGGCATAGCACTATAACAAATGTAAAACACCTAGATAACTCCTTTTTCCTGAGTGGAACTAGAAATTCCAAGAGTTTGTAAGCCCAGGAATTATTTGAAAAGATAATCACTTCACTGAGTTTTCAATAAAATAATATATTGAACAGTTTTTTTAAAACCCCAACCAATTTAACTATAGAATGTTCTCTGTTAGAAGCTCTCTGGGAAAAGTTTCAGAGTGACCTCCTTTCAAAGTCCTAATTTCTTTCTTCTAATAGATTTATTTCCAACTTGGTCCACATGTTAATAAGCTGATCAGCTTGAAAGCTGAAACCCAAAAGCAGAAGAGCACTAGAAACTTTAATATTTGCTTTAAACCATTTGCTTCAGGATTATCACATACTGTAACTCATTAGATTTGAGCCAGAGTCTGCCTTCATACAGGTAGCAGCAGTGCTCAGGCTACACACTAATTTTCATACTTCTCAGCTGCATTCACACTTGTTTTTCTGGAGGATCAGGACCCATCTTTTTTTTTTTTTTTTCCCCAACTTAGTCTTTCCCTACTCAAGTCTTCAACTTGATTGTGCTGTGAGAAGACAGTGATTTATTGATGCTCTGCAGCACATGAGCAATCCTTTCTTGCTCAATGTGAAACACACGCTTTGTCAGATCACACTTGCACTCTCTAATAACAAAAAACAAACGCTTATTAAGCAGCCTACGCTAGTTGTACCGATACCAGATTTTACGTTTCTCAGGCAGATAATATTCAGGCTGCAGGGCTTCAGCAGTATGCTGTCATTTAGTCTTTGAGGCTTTTCCTTTTTATTGTTTTGGCTAAAACAGCATAGCTAAACAGGGTGGTAATAGTTAATAAATCTATTATCTTTCACTTCACAACAAAACTAGAGGACATTTATCATTAATTAGTAGGCATAGCAAGCATGCGACTACAAAGCACTCTCCTCACCAAGCTTTCAAATATCCACCTACTCCAATATGTTAAAAAGAACATTTGAAAGGTTACCAGCAATTCTTGATTTAATGACAAACAAAATGCTAGAAAGGATGCAATTTGCGATAGGGAACAAGAAAAGATCTAAATAGTACGGATGACAATGAAGGCCTGCGTATATGTTGCAGCAATGAGATATACACAGGACTTTGGCAAAGGAAAATTTAAAAGAGGCAGGAAATGCTTCCTAAAGCTAAACAGGACCAAAAAGGATGCAGAAGAGGAAGGTTAGATAGAACTAAACAAAAATGATGATGCAGTCTATCTTTACAGTTAATTAACTGTTGATGCATGTATCTACCAAAGAGAAGCAATTAAAATATCCAGAAAGGATTAATGTGAAACGCTCACAAAGCAACAAAAGACTGAAAGAAGCTGAAATGCTATACAGCTCACCAAGAAAGAACTTCAACAAGATTATGAAATTAAGTATGTCAGAAAATAAATATAAGGTCTATAGAAGCACACACAAAAAAAAAAAAAAGACAAAAAAACTGAACATGAAGCTAAGCTGAAAGTAAGAGAAAGTGAGATGGCAATAAAATGGACACACCTTTTGGATATCTTAACCATTCCAATCAGGTACAACATCTGCCCAGCTACTTTACATTTAATGCCAATTTACTGTTCGTGAAACTCACTTGAATAGAATATCATTCATTAAATGTTCGGGGTTTTATTTTACAAAAGGAGAGAGATTACTGAAGAGCCAGTACCACCTATGTAACTTTCAAAGGTTTTGCCACCATTCTGTAAATACTTTAATAAAGTTACCTGTACTTCGTATGTGCTAATTGGAAAAAAACCTACAGTCCTACTATTACTGAAGTTAATGCAAAGCATCCACATGAAAGAATTTCCCTCTCTGTTAATAATAATAATAAAAATTCAACATAGCATTCCTGCCCACAGAATAGGAAAATTATTCCTAGCAGACAAACCATTGTAACTCCTTCTTCCCTGTCTTTGGAATAACTCCCTCAAATCTATGGCAGCGAACAAGCCTCTGTGACCCAAATACTCCATGCCAGCATATAGGAATGTACTCTGGCATAACAGCTGTCCCCCAGATACAAAGCATCAGCTGTTAGGTGGGTGGCACATCATCTCCCCTTCTAGCTCACTTAGCAGAACCAGCATTTTACATGAGACTACACTGTGGATTGGTAATAAATCAATTAACAGGCACAGAAGTTTTCAGCAGGAATCTTTCCCCTTATGAGGGTAAAAACTATCTGCAAGGATGTACAATCTGAGATGTTTACAAATGATCAGACACAAATCCAATATTTGGCAGGAGGTATAACTACTTCTGAATAGAAAAACTAGGACTTATTTTTTCTGCTTTCTTCTTTGCCATCTTTCACCTGATGTTTTGAGCAGTTATGCATGTTAAAATGTAAAGCAATGTGAATCTCTACATCACAATGCCTTCTTTCCAAGAACACAGGAATGAGTTATTTGCTGGAAGTATTGGCTGCAAGGCTTGAGAGAAATGAGAAACACAGAGTTTTGCAGTTAGGCCTGAATAAGACAAGTCTTCACAATATTTCACTGCATATTTCTACTACAAGTGTTAGCATCTTGACCCAGAAGCTATCAATTTAACTCAATGGAATACTGCCATTATAGGACAACATAAACAGAGAAGTCAATAAGCTAACTTTCAGTTAGAAAAGAATAACCAATCCAATGTCTTGGTACAGAATACCAAAACATGACCTATGAAATATATCTGTAAATTCATTTTGAAGCCAATATACAAAGTAATACTACAGACTAATGCATTTCTATTGATCTTCTGTTAATCTGCTGGGAGTCATACTTCCACGTATTTTTACACTTAGATGAACTAACTGGGTCCCAAGAACACTATATTAAGGGTTTCTCATGAACAAGAGTGTGTCTAAGACAGACTAGCTTATGGCCAACTGCAGCAAAAGAACAATTTTTGTTCCTGGGGTTGCATGGGTGTCCAATTGCACAGGAGAATTAAGAAAAAGAAGCCTGAAAGCTGTGACCTGATACAGCACTTCCAAAACTAATGAATGCCTTTGAAATTCTTCCTTTTTCTATCAACTTCAAATCTGCCTTGTCTAGGTTTAATGTTAATTTATGTGTTCCCAACACTCTGTGTATTTGGGAAACAGAAATATTCACATTTGCCACAACAGAAATTAATACCTGTGCATGATTACTGTATTTTATCATTGACAGAATCCTCCATGCACACCTGTGTATATGAGAGGACGCTGTTTTGCGAGATATTGTTGGTTGAGAGGATTCATAACTGCCAATAATTACATGAAATACTTAATTTTATGCAGGAGTAGAAGCAAATTGTGTCACCTTTATACAGTCATTCCAGTATCTTGTCCAAATGTTTAGAAAAGACTAAAGACTTGGCTTCATTTAAAGACTTGTATAAACTTACCTTCTCTACTTCTACCTTTTTGCCACATCACATGTTTATGGTTCTATGTGCTGATGAAGTTGCAATTAACTGTTCTGAGCTGAGAGAATTCACAATTATTATTTTTTTTTCTACAGGACTCTGTCCAAATATTTTAAATTATGATTACAGGCAGAAGGCAGAGTTATCAACTAATTAAGTAGCTTCAGCTGCAAAAGCTCTTTTACTTCTTCAGTTATTGCCAGCACATTAATTCTAGGAGATCCTTTACTGGATACAAGTAATTTATCAAACCCAGGAGCTTTAGGTGACTATGCTAGAAAGGCATTTGGAGAAATGATAAACAGCTTCTATGTTTCAGGATGATTGACTGTTGTTTTCACTAACATAAAATTATGTCCCTTCTGTGCCACTAGGCCAGTGCACAATTATTATTTTTTACAAATATATGTACGTAAACTCCCAGACTTAGCAGTTTCTTAAGATACAGAGTTTATCATCAGCTTCTTTCCCATGTAAGGAAGTCCGTTCTTACAAGCCAATTGCTTATAAAACAATCCACAAGTTTAGCTTAAATACAGTCACTTTCTATTTGACAAGAAGTAGATTATCAAATATTAAATGGCCTAAGCTAAGTGGACCTCAAGACTAGACTTCTGAAAAAACTGCAAGACTGGGATAAAATTACACCACAGATTTTAAAACAATATCTAATTTTGGACTACATTCACAAAGGAAAATAAGGTAGCAAGTTAACATTTGCCTTATTTTCTGCTAGAATGCAAAGTCACTCAAAGCTGAGCAGGCAGCTGGAAATTACAATCTTGATCTCTGTATAACAAGTCATTGGTAGCAGCTCAGCTTCCTCTTCCTTTTGCCAAGTCTTCCACAAGAGAACTAAAAAAGGAACTGTCAGCAGGAGAGGAGAATAAGAGATTATTTTAAGGGAGTTAGCTTTGTACACCAAATCACATGTCAGTACTGTATATTTCTCCTTCCCTTGGCATTAACTGTATGCTTTTCTTTGAATTCTGCTTATATATCCATCATTTTTTGGAGACATCTATCTACTGCATCTCTGCCATTTTCCGCAGGGTCAGTCTCCTTTACTGCATACAATCCACAACTGCCAAGCCAATCTCTGATTTCAGAATCAATAGTGAACTACCTATATCTCAATCAAGCATTACGTAAAGCTGGAAATAGCAATTTCTTTTAGGTAATGGTGAAATACTACATCTGTTACATAAATGATTTATACAAGTTAAAAAGCAGTATTCAAGGCAAATGTATCAGTTTTTTATGCAGTGGGATTTTTATGTTTCTGGTAATTATTATTACTGTCAGTGAATTTTACAAATCCTCCAATTTCTGATAGTTTACTATACTGTTGGCATTTTAAAATACTTCATCTTATGCCTTCTCCCTGTATTTAAGTGGCCTTGGCCCACATACCTATGACTTCCAAACTGGAAAAACACGGACTTGATGGGTGGACAACTCACTGCATAAGGAATTGGCTGATGGTGGCACACAGAGAGTGGTGATCAAGAGCACAATGTCCACCTGGAGACCAGTGACAAGTGGCGTCCCTCAGGGGTCAGTACTGGGACCAGTGCTGTTTAACATCTTTGTCAGCGACATGGACAGAGGAATGCAGTGCAATCTCAGCAAGTTTGCAGATGACACCAAGCTGTGTGGCACAGTTGACTTGCTGGAGGGCAGGGATGCCATCCAGAGGGACCTGCACAGGCTGGAGAGGTGGGCCCAGGCTAACCTCATGACATTCAACAAGGCCAAGTGTAAGGTCCTGCACTTGGGTCAGTGTAATCCCAAGCACAAATCCAGGCTGGGTGGCGAGTGGCTGGAGAGCAGCTCTGAGGAAAAGGACCTGGGGGTCTGGGTGGATGAGAGGCTCAGTATGAGCCAACAGTGTGCACACACGGCTCAGACAGCAACCATGTCTTGGGCTGCATTAAGAGAAGCATTACCAGCAGGGCAAGGGAGGGGATTCTCTCCCTTTACTCTGATCTCCTCAGACCCCACCTGGAGTACTGTGTACAGTTCTGGAGGCCTCAGCACAAGAAGGACATGGAACTGTTGGAGAGGGTCCAGAGGAGGGCCACAAAGATGATCAGAGGGCTGGAGCACCTCTGCTATGAGGAAAGGCTGAGAGAATTGGGGCTTTTCAGCCTGGAGAAGAGAAGGCTTCGAGGAGACCTTGTAGCAACCTTCCAGTATCTGAAAGGGTCCTAGAGGAAGGCTGGGGAGGGACTATTCTCAAGGTCTTGTAATGACAGGATGAGAGGGAATGTATTCAAGCTGGTGGAGGGAAGATTTAGGAGGAGGTTCTTCACAGTGAGGGTGGTGAGACACTGGAACAGGTTGCCCAGGGAGGTTGTGGCTGCTCCCTCCCTGGATGTGTTCAAGGCCAGGCTGGATGAGGCCTTGAGTTACCTGATGTAGTGGGAGGTGTTCCTGCGTATGGCGGGGGGTTGGAACTGGATGATCTTTGAGGTCTCTTCCAACCTAAACCATTCTATGATTCCTGAAAATGAAGCTCCTTTCTCACTGATCTATTAGTAATCTCCAAGTCCATGCACGTCCACAACCCCAGCACTGTGAACCTAATGCAACATAACTTGTTTTAAAGATTGAATTATTTTCTATCACAGTTTTCTTTCTGCCTGAGGTCACATTTTTTAAAAGGTTGTATGTAACTACTCAAGCATTACTGCTCTTCTATGCATGGGAGATTCAAGCTGCCAGCCTAGACTAATCCAGAAGGAAAAGGGACATGTCTCATTCCTAGATATTGGGGAACCTGGAGATCAAAAACTGCTGTTTATGTGTAAGAACCTTCCCAAAGCTTAGCGAAGTAAAAGTCTTTCCACTGATTTTAAGGCACCTTTGGGTGTGGGTGCCATTATGCTTATACAAAGATGCGATCTAGGGAGCCCTGCAGCTGATTTCATGTGTTCCTCTGACACCAGTCTAATACACATACTAACTTAATCGTGTTCAAAGCAGCAACAAACATGCCTACCAGTATGAGCTGCTTTGCAAACTATTTTGCTGAAATTGTTGTTTCATTCACCTGTGTCACATGTATCATTAAACTGCTCTGTCAGTATTAAAAGCTCATATTCAAGTGGTTATATGATTTGGTTTTAGAGCAAAATTAGATTTTTTTTTTTGTGTGTGTGTGTTTGTTTGCTGTTATCCCTAAAATTAAGTGATGGCTGAAATTCAAATTTCTAGGTAACTAATGGATATCTGGTAGCATCCAGGCATCCATAATACAGCACCTTCTCATTCCTTTAAAGGAAATCAAAGAGCCATACTAAACCTTCTACTCAGCTCTTTCTGACTTCTGCTATGTCCACTTAGTTCTCAGTCTGAAACATCTGTAGTTTTTCTAATAAAGGTGGGGGAAAAGGCTTGAGGGTTAGTGTATAATGTGTGATGATAATATTCATGTTACATTTCCTTCAGTTCTTTCACACAGTGATTGATAAGTCAGTTTTAAAGTGAAAAATGACATTTTGAAAGTTCCACTTATCACTTCCTCTCTAAGCTTTAAATTTGGAAATTTACGATCTGTTCACCTTTTTGAAAAATTGAGGCAATGACATCAGCATATATGAGAACAATGACAAATGCTTCCCAGAACAGTCAGATCTCAGGAAAAAACGTGCACTTTGATACTGCTACTTCAAAAGGAATCCTTTAGCTCAAGGAATTACATGAAAAATGGTTACAGCAAGATTTATAGCAATGGGAATGCTCTTGTTTTCAGGCAGGTCAATTGAATAAATCTGATGTGGATTTTTTTGGGAGACAATGAATGAAAGTGCACAGAGACAAGATCGCAGACCTACAGGTTTGTAGCAGATGTTTTTGATACAAAGAAATCTGCTTCAAGCATATCTGACTCCTGAACCATCACACTGTGTAATGTCAGATCTGTTTCCATGTCCCCTGAGTAAAATGCTGCTGAAAGAACAAAGCAACTGTCATAGTCACTGTCTACCCTATAATTTGGTGACAAGCAAAAAATATCTGCTGGTGAGATACTGGAACAGGTTGCCCACAGAGGTTGTGGATGCTCCCTTCCTGGAGGTGTTCAAGGCCAGGATGGATGAGGCCTTGGGTGAACTGTTCTAGTGCAAGGTGTCCCTGCCTATGGCAGGGGGTTGGAAGTGGATGATCTTTGAGATCCCTTCCAACCTACACCATTCTATGATTCTATGATATGTGGTGCTCATATTGTTCCCAATCCACAGTTTTATTTATTATCTAGTACCATAAGCAATTATATTTTGGTGCCATTTTATTTACACAGGGACATTTTTTTTTTTTTGGTTGACTTAGAGTTATTAACATAAAAACATCAGGATTTATGGTCTCTTGGAGATGCCATGAATTTGAGGACACTTCTCTATAGATGTGCAGGCTCTCAAATGGCAATTCCTCCTGGATGTTTACTTTTAAGTCTCTGCAAGATTAGAAATGACGAGGTAAATAGCTATCAAACAGGAGTCCACCATGGAGTCCTAAATAAAAACCTCAAAGTTTTGTAACTATAACCAAGCTGAAAGAACTGTGCTTCCCATTTTAACAATTCAGATGTGACAGTAGTTAGGAAGTCTGACAGGGTGGGGAGAAAGCTGTTCTTTCAACTGAAAAGAATGATAGAAGCAATCTGAGCACCCAAAGAAAGAAAGCAAGGAGTGCTGAGTAGAGGAAGAAACAGTCCTTCAACGTAAAAGGTATAGAAAACTACCAAAACAAATAACCATCCAAAACCAAGCACGAAGTATTCTATCTACTGCCAGCAACTAACATAGAGGACAAAGAGTCTTCTAATGGAAGACAGATTCTGATGTGGAGACAAATCATCTGGAGAATTGAGCCCAGAAATAGATCACTCAGCTATTGTGCAGGCATACAGGCACACAGTGGGCACATAAGAAAAAATTATACTAGTACAGAGAAGGAAGGTGACAGGCTTCTGAACTGAGAGAGATAAGATGCAGTTTGAGTTAGATGTACATAATGCCTATAAAAGAATTGTTCTCATGATCTCAGATGCCTTGGTTTCTTACCCTAGAAGTCGGCATGCAGTTATTGGGATGTTCAAAAGTAAGGGAAAAAAGCTGGACATGGAAAGGGAGAGAATATTCATACTTTAAAGCTATATTCCAAGCTTTCATTCATCTGAGTTACTAAGCACCTATAGCACATTAGAGAGTGGAATAAACTTTGATCACTCATACGATTGTGTATCTTTCCTAGATGCAAGTGAGTAGTAAGGTAACAAGTCTGTGGCATCAAAACATCTGCATTATAACAATGCATTCTTTACAATATGCCTCTTATACAGTTCTACACAACATTTAACAGTCTCTCCTATGCTTAATTGCTATCTAACATAAATGGTGTACGTTTACAAAATACACCCAGTCACAACTATTGCCACTGTTACATTGAACAGTAGGGAAAAGACCTTAGTTTTGAAATATTTCTATACAGTTTAATAAAGGGGGGGAGGGGGGAGCATTGAATAAACCATAACACAGAGCTTTATGACATATCGGATCACAATCTCAAGTTTAAAAAGTTTTCTTTAGCTGAAATGAGCTGTTGATAAATGTACCATATGATCAGAATAATCTGTAACAGATTCCTTACAATACTCAAGAAAACCTCAAGAAAACTCAAACAATAAGACAGATGCCTTATGAAAGTATAGGTACATGTGCTGCTGTTCAGTGCTAAACTCTTGGCTCCACATACCTTTCTTTGTACTTTCTCCAAGTTCCCATAGTTCTTATAACATGAACAGCAAATAGCAGGTAACCTACCACTGGCCTTTTGGACTAAGTGAGTAGTATTTGAAAAACACAAACAAAACACAATAATATGCATTGAGCAAACACAGACTAAGCACTTTCTGATGCCATTTTATCTACTAATGAATGGCTTTTCTAAATAACAATATAATAGTATCATGAAAGAAAAATTAATTTTTTTGTAGAAGTCAGAACTCAGCTTTAGAAGTCTGCATACACATCTGTGTTCAGATGCATGACAATGTTCTTGTACTATTGAAATAATGACTTTAAGATTAAGTCTTAAGATTAAGTGAAATCTGAACTCAACAGTTAAGCAACTGCACAGAATTCTGGGAGTGTTAACTCTGAAATGTCAAACTAAGCATAGACTTGAGCACAAGTTCCCTGTGCAATACTAAAGCAAACTTGGCCAAAGATACAAACAGCAGCATGTGCAATGTAATTGCAAAAAAGCAGTCTTTGCAGTAGAAAGATATATAGCAAAGTACCCAAAATATTTCTGTATACATTCTTTTGAAAGATAAAAGAAAATAGAGACAGGAAGTGAAATGTGCTCAGCATGTTCAGCTTGTTAAAATCAGACAGAAAAGCCATTGATTCCAGTATTTTTTTTTAGGGTATTAACAGCTGCCAAAGAGAACCAGACACAAATAAATTTAAAAAACAATATGTGTATATATATATATTGCACTAAAAAAAAATAATCTCTGTATCTTCGTTTCAAATCAAGAATGGAAGAATGGATACTTTCTGGAAGTACAAGCAGCAGAGTGTTTCAGTGAGACAAGCAGCTGTGCTCAATACAACTTACAAAAAAAACTTCAGGGATTGTATCAGCAGAACAGGCAGAATATAGGAACACGAACAGAGCAAATATTTAAGATAGCTTCTGGCAATTTAGAAAATCCATAGGCAATATAGAGTTGCTTTTTTTTTTTTTTTAATATAGCTATTTGTACAACAGCCTGTGTATTTAACTCGTTTGTTCCTGAAAAGAACACCATGTGTTGTGCACAATACTGTCCTGATGCATCCCACAAGACAATCAAAGCAAAACCACTGATCTATTACAGTAACTGGATAAGGATGCAGAAACTGGTATCCTTAACAGTCTAAAGGATACTGAAAACTCAGGAAATTTCCTCCCAAATATGAACAAAGAAAACAATATTACAAATGGGTCTGAAAAAAGATAGTCCAGATATTGCCCTTGCAAAAAAAGGATATATATATATACACCCTGCTGTATATTTTTACACCTTCTGTGGCTGTTCAGTAGTTATTTTAAACACACAATTTCTTAAAGTATATCAAGATTTATAAAACCCCAAGCTTTCAGAGAAAAAGACCAGTGTTTATGTATCAAGATCACAGAATGGCCTCATAATTTACACAGGTATCACCACTCTTTTCTGACTTTCCATCTTCACAACTATTGTTAGCCCACAGCAGATTAAATTAAAAAAAAGTTATTACAAAATGCCTCCAAATATCAAAGGTGTCTTTCCACTTATAAGCCTATAAATTTCAAACAACTACAATAAAATAACTAAAGAGATCCAGTTATTTTTCTAATATGGCTTAGCTGTTTTTTAATCTAACCACTTGACTCCCATACCATGAAGTTCTAGTACCCACACTAATCATTGGGCCCTCAAAATATATCTGGTTTCTCTACCACTTGCCAGTAACTCTATTTCAGATCAAACTTCGTGGTTTTGCAATGAGACAAAATATTTACTATACTTTAAATGCATGACTCTTAATAACAGAATACAACAAGCCAACACTAAGAACTTTTTAAGGCTTTAGCTGAAAACACTTTAATATAACCTAGAGTTAATTTATTAAAAGAGCTGAGTTACTAAGAAATACTGAGAGATGTCTGTTTTGATAGACCTGAGTTGTATTTTTATAACTGGTTCTTGCTTTAGAACATAGCAATGAACATAAGAAATATTTGTGACCTGAAAACTTACCTTCCAGTAAATCTCTTGCCAGACCTGGTTCTGCCCCTGTGGACCGAACAAAGTCTGACAGGACCGCATCCATATCAAGAGTCATGTGATCGTTCAGAGATGCTGCCAGACATGCAGCAGCAGGACTTGCTGGTTGGCTAGAAGGCATCCATCTGCCAAGGAGGAAAAAGAGACTGGATTTTACAATAGACTCGAAAGTGATGTAAACCCACTTTTTTTCCTCTCTTCTCCAAACAAGACTACTAAACATGCTAAAGCATTCAAGCTGCAGCACATTAAAATAAACAGCATTTGTCATCCATTTCTTGCTGTCAATTACTCGCACTGGAAGATTTTCTCTTTCTTCACATTTCATATTTTTATTTATTTTTCTTATGTGCAGGTTGTAAAAATTCTACAACTTGATCTCTTTGAGTCCCTTCCAACCCCTGACATCCTGCGATCACTCCAATCCAGCTAAACAAAGGCACCATCATATCAATGTCAGTGCTCATGCTCAGGACTTCACTCCTGGGATTTCTAAAGTAGTTATGCAAAAATACTGTGACAGGTCATGCACATATGGATGGGGTTTAGATACAGATGCAAAGAAAGTATCAGAAGTTTAAAAGTGAGATTTTTCCTGCAAAATGAGTTTATGCAACAATTTACATTGGTGAAAAAAAATCTTAAATTCACAGTAGTATTTTACAGCCCCTCTCCAAAGGTCATAGTGATTATATGTGAAGAATTGGCATAAGAACAAATAGTCCCTTCAGAAAAAAGTAATCTTTTCAAATAAAGAATTTTTAAACACTCCAAATGTTTCTGAAAGTGTTAATTATTTTGTATTAGTATATATTTGACAATAGTTTCATTGATCTTTGCTTCTTTAACACCGAACGTTTAAACTTTGGCAGTTTAACACCTAGGTTCATTCAAAAAAACAGTAGATGAAAACCTCTGGCCCTTCATAGATTCATATGTCAGTTTTTCTTCATACATTTGAATACTTAATTTTGCTGCTTGCAGGAAGAATAGCTTATTTTCTTATTTTCAATTTAAATGACCCAGCAATTTGATGACTACATTTAATAGAGATTTGCTGTTATCTGGGATTTCAAAGGATTGACACACCAAGACAGAACCCAGTATTTAAAGTGCCACAAGCCATATGTCTTTTGCAGATGAGTGTTTTACTCAACCACTAAACACCACTAGAGTGACTACACTAAATCAATAATGTTTATTTATTTATTACTTCTCTAAGATACATCCCTTGGAGAATTCTGCCATAGCAATTATGTTAGATTGAAATTGAAACATGCTGACTTTAAATTCTGAAAGGGAGAAATTTAGCAGTAACTACCTTTTTCAAAGGAGAAAATAAAAAAAAAAAAAAAAGGAATGCATCTGGTTTCCTTTTCTCTGTTTGTTAGTTGGTTTTCAAAAACCACTACCTGTTGAACTGTAGTACTTAATCCTGGAAGTGTGATTTTATTTCTTTTTAAGTGAACATCAAAATAACCTGGAGGAAATAACTCAATTTCAGTGAAATCCCAAAGCAGAAGCTACATAAAGGGAAGTCTTTTAAAATTTCAGCCTGATTCATGACAGCTCTGTCTGACATTGTGCAACTCAAAATCTGAAAGGAGAAATTTTCTGGCAAATTACCCAGCAGCATCTCTAACTATCTCAAGCTGCATCTGACTGAGTTCTACTATCACAATGGCAAATCACTCCATTAAGAGGTATTGCATAATTATATTATAGAAGGGACAAGTAGTCACAACTTCTTTGCAATAATAATCACTCAGTTCTGTAAAATCTGTAAAAAACACTTTTAAAAGTTCTTGGATGGATAAAATCTTGACAGCAGGTGCAGTTATGGTGATGAATTAAAAGGCATTAGTTGAAGCAGCCAAAGCAATGGTAAGCACCTAACAAGAGGCAAGACGCACTAGACCTGATGGCAAAAATGAGGTATTTATACATTAATTGCAGAATGCAGACTCTCAAAACACGTAGGATAACAAGGCAACATTTAGTAATTAGTATAAATATTTGCTATCTACCTTCTCAAGTATGAAATGCAAGCATTACAGGACAAAAAGGTGAAGAACAAAAAAGAAGACAAAACCTGCAATCAGGCATTATTATGAAGGTTTTGTCTACACAATGAAAGTCAGGAAAATTAACTCAAAGTAATTAAACTGGATTTGCCCATGTATATTAAATTCCTTCACAAATATTTTTATCTGGGAATAAAATGTGGCCTTAAATTGCTTTGGCTCATCTTGCCTTTGAAGTGAATTAAACTAAATTCACTGGAGGCCACTTTAATTAGGGATGGGAGAGTGCACGCAGAGACTTGGTGGGATTTAAGCTACCCTCTTTAAATTCCTACACTTAGTTTTCCCTCAGTATCTTTTGTAGATGAACACTGGACATAAAGAGAAAAAATAGCAAATGAGGTAAGTTGTGTTGAAGAATCCTCAGTCAGCAGGCCAAAGTCCTATGGGAACAATGAAAGAAGAACTATTATCCAAGAAAAGAGAATTGTTCAACTATTTTAAGTTCAGATCAGAAACGAGCTAGGAAGCATTTTTTAAAATCACAACTACATATCAAAGTTTTCAGAAATGCTACTTATTTAAAACGTCTACTACTTCCTTACTTATTTGAATTATTTGAAGCTGGAACTACTGAAAAAGCACACTATTAAATCATAGAATCATATATTCATAGAATGCAATGGGTTGAAAGGGACCTTTAAAGGTCATCTAGTCTAACTCCCCTGTAGTAAGCAGGGACATAGATCAGGTTGGTCAGAGCTCCATCAAGTTGGACCTTGAATGTCTCCAGAGATGGGGCCTTCACCATATTACTGGGCAACCTGTTCCAGTGTTCATCACCCTCATAGTAAAGAAATTCTTCCTAATGCCAAAATTAAATCTACCCTTCTCTAGTTTAAAACCATTGCCCCTTGTCTTGTTGCTACATGCCCTTATAAACAGTCCTTCCTCAGCTTTCTTCAAATTCCCTTTCAAGTACTGGAAGGCTGCTATAAGGTCACCCACCAGAGTCTTCTCTTCTCTGGCCTGAACAATTCCAACTCTCTCAACCTACTGTCATAGGGGAGGTGCTCTGATCATCTTCATGGCCTTCCTTTGGACCCTCTCTATCAGGCCCATGTCCTTCTTGCGTTGGGGGCCCCAGAGCTGGACACAGTCCTCCAGGTGAAGTCTCAGTAGATCAGGGTGGCAGAATGACCTCTCACAATCACAGAATGGTTTAGGTTGGAAGAGACCTTAAAGATCATCCAGTTCCAACCCCCTGCCATACGCAGGAACACCTCCCACTAGATCAGGTCACTCAAGGCCTCATCCAGCCTGGCCTTGAACACATCCAGGGAGGGAGCAGCCACAACCTCCCTGGGCAAACTGTTCCAGTGTCTCACCACCCTCACTGTGAAGAACTTCCTCCTAACATCCCATTCAAATCTCCCCTC
>VWZI01017603.1:25957-98737 GCA_013396835.1 Psilopogon haemacephalus | reverse complement strand
TTCTCCATCTGCCTTAGCAGAGCCTTGAGGAGGATCTGCTCCATGATCTTGCCAGGCACAGAGGTGAGGCTGACTGGTCTGTAGTTCCCAGGGTCGTCCTTTTTTCCCTTCTTGAAGATAGGTGTTATATTTGCCTTTTTCCAGTCAGCAGGAACTGCACCAGTCTGCCATGACCTTTCAAATACAATGGACAACGGTTTGGCAACTTCATCTGCCAGTTCCCTCAGGACCAATGGGTGGATCTCCTCAGGCCCCACAGACTTGTGCACGTTGAGGTTCTTTAGGTGCTCACGAACATGATCTTCAATTACAGTGGGCAGGTCTTCACTCTCCCAGTCCTTACTTTTGCCCTCTGGAATTTGGACATCGTGGCTGGAGCACTTGCTGCTGAAGACTGAGGCAAAGAAGTCATTGAGCACCTTAGCCTTATCCATGCCTCCTGTTGACAGCTCTCCATTTCCCTTCTGAAGGGGTCCCACATTCTCCCTAGTCCTCCTTTTCTCACTAATATACCTGAAGAAATTCTTCTTGTTCCCCTTAATGTCCCTAGCCAGATTCAACTCCAGCTGTGCTTTAGCTTTCCTAACCTGATCTCTGCACCTGGGGAGGAATGTACTATGTACCAGTACAGGGTAGGGGTTGACCTCAAATCCTGCTTGATAATAAATTATGCATGAGACAGTAATAAGTCCTGGTGGCCAAGAAAGCCAATAGTATACTTGGGTGCATTAAGAGGAGTCTGTCCAGGAGGTGAAAGCAGGTTCTCCTTCTACTCAGCCCTAGTTAGACCACATCTGGAATATTGTGTAGAGTTCAAGAGGGGCAGGGAACTACCGGATAGAGTTCAATGAATGATTAACTAACTGAAGCATTACAAGGAAAGACTGAGAGACCCGAGGTTGTTTAGTCTGGAGAACAGATGGCTGCAAGGGGGCTTCATCAGTATCTAGCTGTCATGAGCATGAAGCCAGTCTCTTTTCAGTGATATCCAGCTGTGGTGGTTGGAGGGGCTCAGGTTCCCTTAAGAAGACCACAGAGACCAAGTCCTTGGGAAAGAGGTGGAGAGTCCCAGGGGACAGAGCTGGTGGTCCCAGGATACCGTAACATTGTTACACTATTCTGCTTGCCGGTTTCATAGCTTATTTAAAAGCAGTGCCTGGCTGATACCGCTCTCTTCTCCTCCCTGCTTCTCCTCCTCTCACCTCTCCGGGAAGAGTGTGCGTCCCTACTTATCTCATGGGTTGTGAGACAGCTCCTACCCGACAGGCACTTTTGAGCTGCGTCACGCGGCCTGCTGAGGCCTTCTAGGCCTAAGCTGGGGAGGGCAGTTTTGGCCTGCTCTCAGGCCTGCTGAGGGTGGAAGGATTCTAGAAGGTTTTAGTCTGATAGACTTGGCCTACTTTGTGAACGTATTCGTTCTACCTGATTGTCTTCCGTGTATCTGTACCTGTACATAGAATCTCCCTTTAAACTTCCAACTGGTGTGCAGTATTTTCACTATTGCTCCCTAAAAGGAGCCTCCAGCCCTGGGTAGCTTGTGGCCCCAAACTCGGATACCAGTGGCAGGATGAGGGGCAATGGATGCAAACTCAATCACAAAAAATTTCATCTCAACATGAGAAATATTTTTTTTTTACTGTGAGGTTGATGGAGCACTGGAATGGTCTGCCCAGAAATGTTGTGGAGTCTCCTCTAAAGATCTTCAAAACCTGCCTGGATGTGTTCCTATGTGACCTGCCCTAAGTGGTCCTGGTTTTCAAGGTGATCTCTGATGATCTCTGGACATTCCTTCTAACCCCATGCATTCTGTGATTCTATGACTCCCAGTCACCAAACTGGAAAAACACAGACTTGATGGGTGGACAACTCACTGGATAAGGAATTGGCTGCACACAGAGAGTGGTGATCAAGGGCACAATTCCACCTGCAGACCAGCACTGACCCCTGAGGGATGCTGCTTGTCACTGGTCTGCATCTTCAGTAATCACACAGAAACACAATGTCCACCTGGAGACCAGTGACAAGTGGCGTCCCTCAGGGGTCAGTGCTGGGACCAGTGCTGTTTAACATCTTTGTCAGTGACATGGACAGAGGAATGCAGTGCACCCTCAGCAAGTTTGCAGATGACACCAAGCTGTGTGGCACAGTCGACTTGCTGGAGGGCAGGGATGGCATCCAGAGGGACCTGCACAGGCTGGAGAGGTGGGCCCAGGCCAACCGCATGAAATTTAACAAGGCCAAGTGTAAGGTCCTGCACCTGGGTCGGTGCAATCCCAAGCACAAATCCAGGCTGGATAGTGAGTGGCTGGAGAGCAGCTCTGAGGAAAAGGACCTGGGGGTCTGGGTTGACAAAAAACTCAACATGACCTGACAGCATGCGTGTGTGGCCCAGAGAGCAACCCTGACCTGGGCTGCATTAAGAGAGGCACGGCCAGCATGGCAAGGGAGGGGATTCTCCCCCTTTACTCTGCTCTCATCAGACTCCACCTAGACTAATGTGTACAGTTCCAGAGCCCCCACAACAAGAAGGACATGGAACTGCTGGAGAGAGTCCAGAGGAGGGCCACAAAGATGATCAGAGGGCTGGAGCACCTCTGCTATGAGGACAGGCTGAGAGAGTTGGGGCTTTTCAGCCTGGAGAAGAGAAGGCTTTGAGGAGACCTTATAGTAGCCTTCCAGTATCTGAAAGGGGCCTACAGGAGGGCTGGGGAGGGACTGTTCACAAGGTCTTGTAATGACAGGATGAGGGGGAATGGGTTCAAACTGGCAGAGAGGAAATTTAAACAGGATGTTAGGAGTAAGTTCTTCACAGTGAGGGTGGTGAGACACTGGAATGGGTTGCCCCAGGAAGGTTGTAGCTGCTCTCCCCCTGGAGGTGTTCAAGGCCAAGTTGGATGAGGCCTTGAGCGACCTGATATAGTGGGAGGTTTCCCTGCCTATGGCGGGGGTTGGAAATGCATGATCTTTAAGGTCCCTTCCGACCTAAACCATTCTATGATTCTATGATCCTATGACTCAAATGATAATCTAAGGTATTTTCTTAAGTGCATAGTTCCATTAAGTAACATACAACTCTTCCACTAGAATGTATCTCTACAGAAGCAAGAAATACAAACATGCTAGATCTTTCTCCTCGTTCAGATTTTTTCTTTTTCCTCTTCATTTTCCTAATTTTTAATTTCTTCCTGAATGCTGCCAGAAGATATTGTTTCCAAATATTGAACATGTTCCTCCAAATCTCACCCTTCTTTCAAATAGAGATGGAATGCTGGCCAAAACTCTTGAACAGTTTTCTCTCACAAAAAACATCTCATGCACTCTGCATAAAATTTACTTCAGTACATAAAAAGCAAATTGTCTGAAGGACCACTATAGGATATATAAAATGAGAAGTTTAATTATTTTTCTCAAGTCTCCATTGCATTGCAAATTAAGCACTTGGGCCTACAGGCACCACAAAAAGCATGCAGCTCACTAATCAAGACAACGAAGACCAGTTTTGACCACTTGCTGTTTCTTACATTTTTCAGTTCTTTAGCCCCCCATTTCTACACTGCAAATTCTAAAATTAATCGCCATAGCAACAGGAGTCCAAGTCCTCATTTACAATGCAGATAATCTTTTCAATCATGTTATTCACGCACAACCTCACAGCTTCTGATCTGTATCACAGCCAGCCTGAACAGGGGATGTGGGGAGGGGAACAGAACACACAGGTATGACACCCTGGCATGCAGTGGTCAGGAAGCAGCTCAGCCTCACCCTTTGCTTTAAGCCAAGTGACCTACTCCTTTACTTTCACTTAAGAACAAATAGCTACTTCTGAAAAGCCAAACTGCTAAGATTAGTTCTGTTAAGGATGCTTATGAGCTGTAAATAGATACACAGCTGATTAAAGTTACCTTTAAACACGATTTTAATTTGAATTACTTACAACAGACTTTAAATAAGAGCTCCTTGAGGCGTGTGCCAGATGAGTGTTATGCTGCTGGTTTTTGGTGAGGAAAACAATCCATTTTTGCCACAGTAGAAGGTATGAATAAGCAAAATTTTGTCCCCTGAGAAATCTGGGGAAAAAAGAAGTAGTAATATATAAATCAGTGTGCTTATTCTATGCTGTTAGAATAGTAATATCAAGCAAAAATCAACTTTACCTTTGAACTTAGGAGCCTAAGCGATACTATGCTTAATGCAGATAAATTACCATGTACAATAGTTTGCATCAAGAAGATTACTTGGGCACAACCCAAACAAATAAAATAAAACAATTTATTTTAAAGTGTGGATATACAAAAATATCCTTAGGCCTATCCTACCTGGAAATGGTAATTTATACTTAAAATTTTCTTAAGATTCATCAAATACACCTCTCTAAGCTTTCCGTCTCATAAGCTTTCAAATCTACAGCAATGAACTAGTGAAGAGTGATTCAGGAGAACAGTCAGATGGGAAAACCGTTTTCTTTCAATGAAAGAAAGGTCAAACACACAGAGAAAGAAGGAACACACCTTTATTTCACAGATATTTGCCCAAACTCTTTCATCACGGAAACATTCCTTCCAATAATGCTTTATAAAAGAGGCAGAAATGTAACAAATAATTCTCATGAATTTGTGAGAATTGTTACATAAACCCAGAATATTACATTTCTCATTATATTTTAGAATAAATATGGAAATAATCCAAAAAGTCCCAGCTGCCCATGTAATAACTCCACTGTAATATGAAGTGGTTTGCGAGATAATATATCATACTTTAAAGTTCACAATAACATAGAATAATTTCATACACTAAAAATTAAATATAGGCAGAAGTCTAGATGCATTTGCCTGTGATGTTCATCTTTATGACCACCTCATAACTTAAAAAAAACCCAGCAGCAACAAAAAACACCCACAAGGCAAAACCAACTGTAAAACCCTCATCAGCTTATAGAAGTAACTTTTATTAGCAGTAACACTTCAAAAGCTACTTCAACTGCAAGGGATAAAAATAACTATCAAGTGTCAGTATGTCTCAACAATTCCATGTGTACTGTCTTAACAACTGAAATAACTACACTATGAAACTCCTATTAGCCATTGGGAAATAACTAAACACTCTGTTACACAACCTTCATAAACAAATGATTGTGCTCCTACTAAGGAGCCATAACTTTTATCTATACTCTGGAAATAACCAAATAGTCAAGGTAGGGTCCTTTTTTGCAGCTACATTAATGAACAGCGATTGAAACATTTGTATAGTTTCGTTCAGTGCATCAGCTGCACAGAAAACCAAACCCTTTCCATGTAGCACGTAACACACTTCAGTCAAAAAAGGACTCAATACAAACACACACACACATATTTTTTTTTTTAGCAAATCACAATGTACCATTTAAACTATTCTAAAAATAAGGGATCTAAGGGATTACTGTGGATAGCATGAGTGCTAGGATACAAGGAAATGCATGTAGCTCAGCCATTTTTGGCATTACTCACACACACTGCAGCTTCAAGACTTTGTTTTTCATGATTAGATATCAAAAATTGCAGGATGTAATCTCAGCTGCAATTCCTTTATAATCCTGGGGACAGATACTGAATTCATGGTTTACACTGGTATGGTCCTGGCAACAACTTTTGTGTGAAAATAGCAAAGAAAATGAGGAAACACAGATAAAGATACATTTCAAAATAAAGAAATGGATCTCAAGCAGGGTAAGAGGAGGTCTTAGTCAGCTCCTCTGGAGCCAGACAGCAGACACATACTTCATTAAGAATGAATATTTGCAGTCACATTCACAGTTTTTGCCTACTTTTGTCTGTCATTTCAAAGTAATGACTGACAAGGAGA
This sequence comes from Psilopogon haemacephalus, assembly GCA_013396835.1. Taxonomy (NCBI): domain Eukaryota; kingdom Metazoa; phylum Chordata; class Aves; order Piciformes; family Megalaimidae; genus Psilopogon; species Psilopogon haemacephalus. The sequence continues at coordinate 92,899 of VWZI01017603.1, read as the reverse complement.
CGCAGAAGATTCTTCTACTGAGGTTTTAGAAGTACTTCAATAGGACTCTCACACAGTGTTTGTCCTAAACTCAAAAGGGATCCTGTTTTCCACTTCTACTTCTGACACAGGCCTGAAATAGTTCCTACAGTCTTCCCAGCAGTGCAGGGCCTGACACTCAATGCTGAAAATCTTCTCTGACGATATTCTGCTGAACTTGGATCAGTGTCACCTCATAAAGTCTCAAGAGTGTGCTCACAGACATTATTTTTGGGTTTTTTTTGCATGGAATCTGCCATGTCCTGCATATGTCTGTGTTGAAAACTGTGGGGGAAGGGTACAAAATGTGACACACAGCATCTGTCCATAGCTCAATTACAGAAGATCTATGAGTGGCTAATGGTTTAATGTTCTTGTAGACACCTTTGACAGTTATGCTGTTCTGCAGTGCTTGACCAATCTAACTTTAATGACCAGTTGTTGAACACTACCTGAAGTGCTTGCACAAATAGAATTTTTTTTGTACTGACCTTTCATCACTTAAACTCTCTCTGTAACCACTGCATGAGAAACATCTATTGCTTTATCTATTTCCTAAGTCTCTATAGTTCATCATAAGTTATTGATGACTGAAAATGTTTCTTCTCTAGCTAAAAAAAGCTCTTCTTTACCTTGAGTAATGGTTCTTCCATGTGAGAAATGGAGCACATCTCTCCCTGGCTTATGCTATTTGGATTCAGAAAATGTGTGCAATGGATTGGGCTGACAGGGATACGAAGGCAAAAGCTTAAAGGACATCAAAAGTATTAGCATTATGAGCTTTGTATAAATAGTCTTATCGATACAATTCTCCAAGCATCCTTTATCTTCTTGCACACAGAGATTAGAGAGAGACTTAAATGCTTAATTGTGTGTAAAGTGCACAGTCAACACATTAAGCATTTGAGTCTTTTAAAATGGAGTCTTCAGAATATTCATGCCTTGAGGTAGATAATTCAGCTCCTATTTTAAACATAAGGCTTGACTGCTTGTAACTCTTCACTTTGCATTGTTCCTCACATCAAGGCAAGCCACAAAATGGTGATTTTTCCATGTTCCCCTTAAAAACACTGATTCCCACCAATTGGTTCATCCCACAGATTCTGTGTCAGACTGACAAGGAATTTCTCTCTTAAAAGTTCCCTAAAAATAATGGCAGAATTGAATTTCTGAATTTCAGATTACATTAAAAAAGCAAGTCCTTTTAAGCTCTTAGATGCATATAAGGTAGAAAGAATAGCAAGTTACTAGCTTGCTGAGCATTCATAAAATGTGCTGAAATTCAACAGAGAGCACAGCACAGCTCTGCATACAGCAGCTAAATAAGCTACAGCAGGAAACAGCTCACATAGACACATTATGCAGCAAAACAGTACTGGTAATTTCCCCCAACCCTGTGACTCCCACCCTCATTTCTATGAAACGTTAAGTTCCTCAGCTACTGCAGCTATTTGGGAAACTGAACCAAGGTTTAATTCCTTTTTCTACTAAAGGCTCTGCTTTAATGTAATCTTCATGCGTTCAGAACAAGTTTAGATACATGGAGGAAAAAACAGAGAGGCATGGAATCTGAAATTATTCATTTCACATTTCAAAGATGTACGTTTTCTCTCACTGCAAATAAGCTGAACCTACTTCTAAAGTAATAAAGAAATATAATCTCCATGCTTTTATATTTTTTCTTGTAATTCAGGCAATATTTTTAAAAAAACAAAAAACTACAAACCAAAACAAGCCACCAATAGTTATCAGGAAATACTTAGCCATAACAAGCAGACCTGTAAGGTGATGTATCAATTAAACTGTTATAAAGAATCACGCAGATGAATTGTACACACAACAAAAGCACTGGCAACTATCAGACATTCAAAGTTTTATGTTAAAATAAGATAACATGACTTTTAAGACCTTTTAAACAGTTTTGACCAACTTCAACAGGATTAATAGACGTTCAGCATCTCTAGGAAACATGCCATAAGTTCTAATTGCCAATGTCATCATCATCTATTATTACATTCTATGAAAAGCAGAACACAGTTTGAGTTAAATACCAGTGTGTGAAACAGGAAATTTAGAAAGCCAGGGGGGAAAAAAAATAAATAGCTACTGACTGCAAAATAAGCCTGGGCATGGCAGAATAAAAACCTTCACCAATACTGCAACCCTACCTATTTTGTAGAGCTTACTGCAAGTTTCACAGCACAGAAATATCTTTCAGTTCAATCTACTGTAGAAGAAATTATTTATATGTTCTATAAACATGACCAAACAGGGATTTCAGAAATGTTTGGGGTTTTTTTACCACAAAAAAGCTTTTTATTACACACACACGAAAAAACAGAAGCCCTAGAAATCAGACGGGTACTTACAGAAATTTCCTTGAACCTATCTACAGTGACATCCTCTTTCACACATTTAACTTTTCTGTCATTGTTTTAATGGCACATTGATCAAACTCCTCTGCTTTGCTGATGATCTGAAGCTAAATGTATAGCAAAGATGATTGGGTGTCACTGCTGATTATTTTTTAGAAACTATGCATCACCACTTTGGACAAAACACGCTGTCAATTCACTAGAAATTTTTCAAAGAAGCACGACAGAACTGCTCTGCCTGACTAGCAGGTCTGCTTAGTAGCCAGAAAAACAAGGAAGAAAAGAATGAACCTTTTTGCCGTTGTTTCAAAAAGAGGTGGAGCAGGAATTATGCAAGTTAGGTACTATAAGAAATAAAAATGGCTAGGGGAGGGAAAGAGAGAATCTACTGATGCAGGGGATTGATCCCTTAATGACATATCAGCAGTGCTTGTCAAGACAGTGCTCAACAGACAAGACCATAGACCGCAGGAAAGGAGAAAAAAAAAAACCAACCCAAACACTAGCNAAAAAAGCGAAACAACAAACAAACAAAAACAAACAACAACTTTCTTCTTGAAAATGTAGTCTATCACATGTAAAAATGCAACTGCATGAGTTAATTTCAAATGATGGCTTAAGGAGTGACCAACCACAGTGCAAGAAGGAGAGAAACAGAGTTACTCTTTTCTACAGAAACCTATTTGAAAAATTATGGGGTTCCTGCTCATGTCAGTCACTTTCAACTAACTCAGTAAATACATGCAGTACTTACTCCTCTGCATCCACTTTTCTCTTATTTGCAAATGTTTTGGAAAAGGTCTTGCGTTTCAGCTTGCAGAATCAGTCAATCAACCAACAGTGTTCTCCATTTTGTGACACTCAGTGAGCTAATTTCTTGCAGTCACATTCATTAGACACTGAAAAACAAATCATCTGTGGAGATGTTCATAATACTTATAAATGTAAAAACGTACAATCTGGCCTTTATCCAGTTGGTAATAATTTGGGTTTTTTCAAAGTAAAAGTGGTGGCATCAGGAAAAGAAAGGGATCACACTAATAACTAAACAAATATTTGAACTTGGATCTGAACTGTTTGTGCCACTAGTATTTGTGTTTTAATTAACATGGCAATGGATCTAGTTATGTGCAACATAATATATGCAACTCAGAAACTACACAGCAGCTACTATTTCCTTATGTATAACAACTCATATTTTCTCACATATAACACCCATGTTTTCTATGATCTCTAAGAACTAAAGACTTTAACCAAAAGGAAGAAAATCTACCACTTTCACAGTTTTCATCTAAAAGAGCTTCATCTGCAAAGAACTTCTTGGGCAATTTTGAACAGTCCTGATTCTATCAGGTGATTTTTCACACAGCTTATGTGACTGCCTATCTAGTCTCAATACAAAATTCCACATCTGTTTGATTAAATAAGACCATCAGTCTCCTGAAGTAAAGCCATAGCCATAAGGCCCCAAATTATGTAAACAGAAGGGTGAAAATCTGGCTCTGTATTACCTACAATTCAAATGACAGAATTAAAAGCTGAGTAGCATGTCCTCAAAACAGAAAGGCATTCAGAGAATTACCATTACTACTTGCAGATAAGCAGTAAACTTTCCCAAAACACTTCACCTCTTGAAAGCCAGAGACTTCACAGAATGTCACCCCTGAAAGCCAACCTCGGAAGTATTCCTGTCCAGTAAGCCCTTCTCCAAACCACTTCAAGAATTTACTAAGCAACAGATTTCCTCACATTGTTCTCTGTTCTTCCCATGAATTAATCCATTCATTAAACACTACTGAGATGAAGACACATGCATCTGTGGAAGCAAAGACTTCAGCGAGGGCCTTTTTTTCCATATGGAGACAAAAAGTTAAGGACTAGCATAGCTTAACTGTATTAAGTTACCTGCCGGAGAAACTTGGCTGAGGAAAGGACCTGAACTGCTACTATTGTATCCCTTTGCCTTCCTAACATGAAGAAGCAGTAATGAAGTAACATCTGCAAGGAAAGGATTGCAGATAAATCAATAGACTCACCTTGCCTAGGCTGAATGAAGGGAAAACGCAATGTGATTATCACTTTAGAGAATGCCAGTATGGGTAAGGAAGCATGGGGAGGAATTGCAGTCATTTTCCTTCTCCCATACCTGTATTTCAAACAGTCTGAAAAAATGAAAAACTTTCCTATCTACCTTGCTCACTCTATGTAGAGGTATAAAGATGACAATTAGGGTTTTGTTTCTTTGGTGCTCTTGCACTCACTTCTAGGCTTGACAGCATTTTCCTGGACATGGCTAAGCTGACTAAAATATCAAACAGCACAACATGTAGTATTCATTCTAAAGAGAAACAGTGAAGAGAAATACTTCCTTCCTATACTGCAAAAAATGTGGTAAAACAGACAAAGTAACTGGAGTCATCAACTCTGTTATTTTTAGTGCTTTCACCAGTGGTTCCAACCTTAGAAACTTAGAGAATACACCTTTTTCACAAGAAATATTGTAGATGTCAGACTGTATTAAGGAACACACAAGCATCCCTACTATTTTTAAGGTACTGTCATTTCCAACTACAAAAGCTGTTCTTGATAACCACGGGTAGTGCCTAGTATAGTTCACATGGCATCTCACTTTTGTGATGGTTTAACTATCACAAGAATCAGAAATGCATTTAACAAACTGCCTTGTTCCATTACAGGGTTCAGTAGGTGCTTTCAGAATAAATGAAAAAAAAATTATTGCAATTATTTCTTTGTAATCACTGAGAAGAGTGTAAATCTCTCTTAATTTCTGCAAAATAAAGTACTTCATATCAAAATTATCAAATTACTTACGCTACTTTTCAACTAAGACATCTTAATAGTCATCCGTATGTTATTTTACAACACCACCAGTGCACAATGCATTTTTATGATATAGCAACAATAAATAACTTAAGAACATCACTGAAATGGCAAATTTCAAGAGTCCCCATTGAAACAATAAATGGAACATAATTACATGTACTGCATTTTTTTTGCAAAGGAAGTTGACTCAGTTCCAAATTTAGCAAAATATGACCGGGAAATAAGTGTCTGGAACTCAACCACAGTGTGTGTTTGACCTTTTTCAGACCTGAAACCTATTATTTGTGAAACTTTATTTCAGCTTCTAAAGCATTAAAACTCCTCTAGTCCCCTGTAAAGAAATAACTGCTCCACAAATAAATTTTAGGATCTTACTGGTCAAACTTACTCAAAATTATTTTATTCTCTCTAGATAAGTTTTCCAAGGATTTTTAGCATCTATGAGAAGCCTACACTATTATTGCTTGAAATATATAGAGGTAGTTCAAAAGGAGATATGAGAAGAGATGATTTACTTGAGAAGGAGTTACTCCCTGTCTTCTCTTACCAATATATTAACTGGCTGCTTCTTTTAGCTATACAAACAGTACCAGCTCCTCCATCCATTTGCTCTCTGCCCTGTCAGAGAGCATTAATAAAGCTGAGAGCTCAAGGATAACTAGTTTTTGTCTAATTTTACTGAAAATTCTTTTTGGTTTTGCAAAAGAGGTAATCTGAAACTACATTAATTTAACTCTAAAAATGTGAACCTGGATGAACTCAGATTGGGCTATAGGTTGATTCTGAAATTTTAAAAAAATGTATTACCAAGCCAATGCAGCATCTATAATAGATGACATTTATTTTGAATTGCCCTAATTTTAAAAGTTTCATACAATCCAAATTTGGAGTTTCTAATCAGCTTAACTAAAACTTATCATACTTTGAGAGCCAAAGATCATATTTTCATTATGCAACCACTCTCTACTAACAGAGCCTGTAGAGCCTACACTAATACATGCATCATATTATTAACAGTAAAAACAGAATAGAAATTTTCACAGAATTAATGCTGAATGACTATAAAAGGATCATTAAAGTACTTAGTTTTTATGAATTCCTTGAACTGTATTAGTCTATCACTCTGTATTGTTTTTTGTCATGTTACAATATACATAACATATATTGCAGTGTTCCTGGACTGAGGTGGATGTCTTTAGAATGACAGGCACTTGCTCTAAACCAAACCAGTCAGTATTTTTTCCTTCAAAATATATCCTGATGATTGGACTGTCCAACGAGAACACAGTATTTTTTTAAGTGTACATATAATTGTCTTCATCGAGGTCTAGAATTATCTACCTTGTAAAACCTCTACTGCAGAAAAAGGAATCTTAAAAAAAAAAAAAAAAAATCCTAAAATTCCAGGAGAATCTATCTTGGACAGAATTTACTAAGAAATTATCTTCTGTTTGTGTGCAGTGGCCTGAAGACCTGTGTGATGTTACTGTCTTATAGACATGGCTTCTTTCAGTTGTGAAAAACATTATTTATTCAGTTTGTACAAAAGAGGATTACTCTAATTTCTCAGTATGGAATAGGGCTTAGAATTATTTTACTCTGCTTCTGTTAATTAGCTGTAACAGATTAACACACAGAGAACAGGTTAACCTGTTTCCTTCCCCCAACACAGAAGTGAGGGAAAAGTAACACACAAAATATTACCTCTGGCTTGACATAAAGACTTGAGATATGTAAGAGTTTACTGAGTAAATGACAAGTCCTTAGCAATTACTCTGCTCTCGTTAGACCCCAGCTGGAGTACTGTGTGCAGTTCTGGAGTCCCCAGCACAAGAAGGACATGGAACTGCTAGACAGAGTCCAGAGGAGGGCCACAAAGATGATCAGAGGACAGGAGCACCTCTGCTATGAGGACAGGCTGAAAGAGTTGGGGCTTTTCAGCCTGGAGAAGAGAAGGCTTTGAGGAGACCTTATAGTAGCCTTCCAATATCTGAAGGGGGCCTACAGGAGGGCTGAGGAGGGACTATTCACAAAGTCTTGTAATGACAGGACAAGGGGTAATGGGTTTAAACTGGCAGAGGTGAAATTTAAATGGGATGTTAGGAGTAAGTTCTTCACAGTGAGGATGTTGAGACACTGGAAATGGGTTGCCCCAGGAAGGTTGTGGCTGCTCTCCCCCTGGAGGTGTTCAAGGCCAAGTTGGATGAGGCCTTGAGCGACCTGATCTAGTTGGAGGTGTCCCTGCCTACGGCAGGGGGTTGGAACTGGATGATCTTTAAGGTCTCTTCCAACCTAAACCATTCTATGATAATGCAATGCACAATTACTGCAGCTTATTTGTGAAAAAAAGCAGCAGCAAGCGAGCTAAATGACTGCATCCTTCCACCTCCAGCTGCTATCCCAGTGGAAGAGAGCCAACACCTGAAAACCCAGAACCCAAAAGCAGCAACCAGAACATCACATTACAATCTGAACTTCAAACCCCATAATACTTTGCTCCAGCCAGCACTTTCATTTGGAAGCTGGCATGAGCTGGGATGACATAAGCCAGGGTGGCATAAATAGCAGCAAATTCAACTTAACCCATGTTAGCAAAAGTATTTTGATTTCATGAGGACTAAGTTAATGAATCTGGTTCACACTGACAAGTAAGTAATGACACCTCTAAAGTTTACCAGAGGTAAAGAGTGTGAACTAGAATGATTGTTTTCTACATCTGCAAAAGCAAAGCTATGTGTTTGCACTCACCAACAGTGATGTACTTCACACAATTACAATATTGTTGTTATTATGTAACAAAACTGTCTTATAATAGACAGTTGTTTAAATAACCAATTCAACTAGCAATTAAATCTTAAACTGATGGAGCATTGCCCGTAATTAAAACACACTTCTACTTCCACCCACATTAGACAGAGCCTGACTATCCCAATACAGCAGTTAGTCTTTATTAATTGTATCTTAATGAGAATTCTTAAGACAAATACGATACTGAATTTTAAATCAACTATCATCAAATGGTACATAATCTTAAATTAACCTAAAATTAATGGTAACTGCCAAATTATGAATTCAAGAGTAAGATGTCTGTAGTGGCAGGTAATGTGTCTTGGTTATTTGCAAAGCCAAATGCCACCGCTCTAAAATAAGCCAACTCACTTCCGTAAATTATTACCACAGCAATAGACAAGAAACAACAAAAATGGAACAACGTCTCTACATGAAAACTGACTACAAGATAGAATAACTGAATCAGAAAATCAACTGAGATTTGTCTTCTACAGATAACCACCTTCTTTTGTGCATTATCATACAGTCTTAAATAGTATCCTCCATCTGGTATTTTCTTTCAAGATCCTTACTTTTAAACATTTTGCAGAACCACAAGGTTCACTTAATTAGCATTTTTTTCAAATGTTCACTACCACCCAGTGTGGTTCCAATAATCTGAATTACTGTAACCTTCTGAACCACTTGAAGAGAGTTTCAGGACTTTTCTTCTTTCAGTGCATTAATCTCTCACAAAATATTAATGAGCATAGTTAAGAATGGGCCTGTAAGGTGTGTAATTTGTATAGTATTTTATAAATGGAGCTAAGGAAGACAGAATAGCTTAAAAAAGCATTATTAATTTTGAGTTCTTGGACTTCATTATAATCTTAGAGGGTATTTAGCAACTCAAAATTAAAAATCTAGTCCCTATGTTCTGAATTTTCAATATAATGTTCAAGATAGACCTTGCGGTGTCAAATCAAGAATACAGACCACAGTTTCTCATATGTTTCTTGTGTACATGGCAGGAAGTAACTGTTGTCAGCTTCATTTAGTTTGCTGTTTTAATTTATTAAAGGTTCCCTCAAGCACTTCTGTGGACCTAATGTGGCAGGGGATAAAAAAGACGTAAGGAAGAACTTAGCAATCCAGCAATACTGCCAAGGAACTGTTACATGTAACATACTTCCAGGGAAGAAAAAAAACATTGTTGTGAAAAACTTGGATCAAGCAAAGCATTTAGCATCACAGGGAAATTCAGTAACAGAAGTAGATACAAAATCCAACTTACCATGGTTAAGTTCTATTTGCGAAAATCTCCCTTCTTTCCTGCATGCCCTATCTCATTTTGGTGAAGCAAATGAGGCAGACCTTCACACCAGCGAACTTGCTTTCTCCCTAGAAAGAGGACAGAGAATTCAGCAAGTAAGTAGAAGTTATGAGCAGGTGATAATCAGCTAAACATCACTAATTAGCAAATATTGTTCAGTTCACAGTCCTTAGCAAGTTTATTACTATGAAATCTTCCATTTAATTCTCACAATGAGGGTGAACTGTTTAAGAAATATCAAAGCAAGGAACTAAGCCCAAAACAGTGCTTCTGCTGTGACAGATCAGCTGCTGCAGCAGTTTAACATGGCAATGATATGGATGGTTTTAGGAATTTATTTAGCATTTAAGGTTTAGGAAGCACAGCTAAGGATTCATTTAATGAGGAATACTACATCATCCATGTTGCCACAGTCAAGCTGTTAACTTAATTTTACTTGGTTTCTTTGGTTGGCTACAGTTAACTGTTGTCAACCAGAAACCAAGTTAAATTCTTGTTTTCATTGCAAGGTCTTTGTGCTCAGCATTTCAAAATGACTAAATGACAGATGCTCATTTGGGGGGTGCAGGGAATGTTTATAGCTACTTACAAGAATGAGGTAGGTAGGCCCCTGTTTCTGTTTCTAATATGTTTACCTATTTAGGAAGACAGGAGGCAATTGTCCAGATGATTTTGCTTGTGACTTTGAAGCTCTGTAGTATCATGTGACTGTAAGAATGGAGAGAAGACCAGAACATGTTTTGCTGTTTTACTCCAAAAGTGATACTGTAAAGTACTGTTCTGCAGCCTTTTATCACTCCCACTACGCATCCTGATCCTGGAAGCTTAATCTGCAGTACTATCACAGAGAAACAATTTCTTCCTTTCTTCCAGGTTTGACCATTCCCAAAGATTGTACTAAACACTTCACTCATTGTTGAGATCACAACAGCTTTTCCGTCAAGAACTTCAGCCAGAGCCCAATATAATTCACATAGAACAAAAGAAACATTGATGATCAAGTAGAGTAATAGAAAGCAAGCTTTCTGGAGGGAGACACTGTCTGACCACTGACTCACATTAACCTAGATACAAAGATTCTAAAAGGTAACATGATACACACAAACAATATGCCCTAAGATGGAGATTGCTTTGCCATTACAGGGTATGTATGCCATTGACGGTAATCTGACAAGAAAGAACTCGATATCCTTCATGTTCATACATAGAGTACTTGGAAGTGGTGGTAATCACAAAATCAGCATGTGTGAGATGTGAATGAACACATAACTCCATGCAGTTGGGAAGTTATATGCATGTTTTTACAAGTGTCTACTGAAGCGCACAGGCAAAACTGTACTTACATTTTCTACTAAAGGTATCACACACACGAGTCTTAGAATTATATGAAACGATCTAAAATGCCAAAATAAGACAGGTTTCTAAAAGACCATCCAGATCCTTTCTTCACTCTTACCATGGTCTTTATTTCAGACTTCTAGCCTGAAACATTTCCTAAATTTCACTTCAGTTTCATTGTTGTGTTTATATTGTTACGTGCAGATTGCACAAGTACATGAAATTATACTAAAATTCTTGTAGTCAAAGAATGGTGCTTGAGATCCTTGAGTTTGTCTGATCCCTTTCCACTAGCAACATTTCTTTCACAACACACATTACAGTCACACACATAAGTCATTGAGGGCAAGTGGTGCGTCAGTAATGTCATTGGTGGAAACAAAGAGAGCCCAAGCCTGCTGTACTGTTCTGATGCCCTCACATCCTGCTGAACCACTTGACACTGGCAAAACTCAATTAACACTTCCAGAAATGGCACACATGCAAGAACTTGTCAGAGTATCACTGTTCACCAAAGTGTCCATTTGTTGCTTTGAAGAGCCATTAAAACAGATGTTTGAATTTCAGAAGTTCAAACTTAGCCAGAACAAAGCTCTCTCTACACGACGAAAGTGGAAAGTAAAAAAAGGATTGTGGAGAAGGGTTTCTCCTGGTTACTTTTCCTTCTGCTACACCTGTCCCTGGACACTTGCATGCATCCATTGGATAATAAAACAGAGGTTAGTGGAATGGAAAGAAATACATGCCTCAACTGGGCAAAACTGAAGCAACAGCACAAGCAATGGACAAGAAGCAAAAGCCATCATTACCTATGATTGTGAACTACAGTTTTGAATGAAATTGTAATTGCTAATACAATAAATTAATTTGAGGTCAGTATCCAATACTATAATTCAGTTACCTGCTAAGTCTGGCAAAATTGTTTATACGTTATGAAAGAAAAACAAATGGTGCTAGATTTAAATTGAAACAATAAAGATTTTATGAAAAGAACATCAAATGTTTCCAGTGTAATTAATATGTTCAAAATTTAATCTGGTCTTGTTCATGGGATAAGTAAAATGTGAGAAAGTCTCACCAATATTTCATGAGGTTTTGGTGTAATAATACTTTGACATGATTATGCTTTAATAATTACTCTGTTCTTGCAGTTCATTATGCAATATATTATTATCAATAGATTATGTTGCAGTTTAAGCTCAGATTTACAATCCTCTCTCTGAGAATACAATACAGACACTTCCAGTCATGCAGATGAACTTGCATGTGATTGTTTTCACTAGTCCAAAGAAACTTACATTCTAAAGATTTCCAACACCAAAATGTAAACAAAGACTTTTGTGAATAAAAATTCCATCATGAAAGTTTGCAATGGGGCAGCAGAGGTGCACTGGAAGAGCCATGTTTGAGGTTTACAGCAGGCCTCACTCTTTGTCACAATCAGGTACTAGAGCAGCATTTGCAAAAGCTCCTCTATTTGAATGCTCACAGAAACAGTACCACCAAGACCTTATTAAGTTTTCTGTAGGTTCCCTGTAGATCTCAGCAGTGTGTCACTGAGGGCAGAAGACTCTTTTCCCAAAAGTCTAATTTAAGACATGATAAACTCAGTTATGTTGACTGCCACTGGCTTTCAGCATCTGCATTACAGCATGAAGTCATGGAAAACACTGTAATTGTTTGGTCAAAAGCTAGACACATTTTCACAAAGGAAAATTATGTTTTTAATGAAAGATCTTCTATATAGCACACACTCATCACATAAAGCTGCGACACATTTCCAGGCCCATGTTAGAAAGCTACCAAATGTAATTTGCAATTTTATGCAATCATCTACATATATCTTCTGAAATAAAATAGCTACAACCTGAACTGAACAAATGACAAATGTCATCCCAAATCTCCACATATCCGCTTTTTACTATTTTCCCATCCACATTACCCTGTGCTGACTCAAATATGATGCTAAAATCCAGTAGCTTTAAAAGGTGGATTCCTCTTTATTCTCCGAAGCATGGATTTGGGCCACTGGGTGCCATTTACTCCGGTACTTGTCTAAGTGGTCTCTTGAGCCACTTGGGCTCAACCAACACAACAAAAACTCTTCTACTTCTTTTCACCTGGAATAATTTTCTTCTTGATTGAAACAACTCACAGAAGGGCCTGGAAAAACACCATAGCCACTACAAAGAAGGTAACATGAAGCAAGTGGGGTAAATAATCTCTTTTCTTCAGTGCCAGTGACCTTTCAGATTAGCTCTCCTCTTTTGTGCATCTTCAGTCTACTGCAATTGAGCTAGTTGCAGGTCAGCCCACTACAAATAGTACTGAGGGCAGAACTGAAGTCTGCTCCCCACTTTTGCTGCCCCATTAGCCCTGAGGAGCAGACAGGGACCTTCCAATGTGGTGACAGCTGAAACACTAGCCTTCACCTTTAATGGTAGAAAAGTAAGATGGGTTGCAGCTTAGGTATGAGGCCCTTCGCTGCAGGTTGTATGCAGGAAACGTTAAGAGCTGCACAAACTTCAGCAAATAAGTGGAGTGTATTGTAATTGCAAGCTAAGCTACTCTCTTCTAAAAGAACATAAAATGCAAGCAGTTCATATGACTGCTTTGCACTCTACACCAATCGCCTAGTGTGCTGACTTTACAGGAAAAACCCAACCACAGTTTCACCCTTCAAGACTCCTTTAGACCACTTCATCAACTTCATAGGCACAGCTTTACCTTCAAAAATTTTAAAATGCTATTTCAAATGTAAAAGAATCATACTTTATTAACTACAAAACACAACTCTGGGAAAATATCTGACATGCTCCAAAGCCCAGTAATGAGGAACAGTACTACACCATATTTCAAAGGATCTGAAACAGTAGGATAGGGCCTTTCTGGTCCCTACCAGATGAGAAAACAGAATGCCAAAGTGGAGCACACTATTGATTTTAGCTTCATCTCAGGAGATCTATTTTCCTTTAAATTCTGCTTCACCAAATAAAGCTATCACTAACCTGGGAAGGGAAAAAAAAAAAAAAAAAAAAAAAATTTTTTTGGATGTTAGTGAGAACTTTCAGTAAAAACTGGGAACCTGTTATTGTTTTATATAATCACAGAAGCATTGTCTCTCCTCAATCAGCTTCTTAGAACTGAGGATTGAGAGAGAAGGAAGGGAGACTATAGTTTGCCTCATCATCACTGGCTGAGCAATGGCAATTCCAATGGGCTACATTCCCAGAGCTCCTCGGCTTGCTGCCCATCTATGCTTCTGTTGGCACTTCCTCAAGGGTGAGGGATGGGCAGGAAAAGAATGGAAACTATCAAAGACACGGAAACATGCAAAAGCCTGTGCTTTGCTAAGTGATTACTTCTACATCGTGAAATGCCAGCAGATCAGATATGACCTATGTACAAGACAATTAAGGAAAAATAAAAATTACAAGTGGAAATACCAAGTATGGGGGAGGGAGAACATATATATGGAGAGTAAGTCTTCTACCCCTCAAAATATATATCTATAGCCCAGATAACTGAGAAGGTAAAAAAACAAACAAACAAACAAAAACCCCACCCCACACCAAACACCACCAACCCTTGAAATCTCTTATTAGAATATGACAAAAAAAGAATTAAACCATCTTTCTTATTTTTCTGAGATCCTTCAAGTGGAAAACATGATGATTATATGATGAGCTGTCGCTCAGCTCCAACCCACTCAGTTCTATTACTGCTCACTACAGCTGCTTTAACATTCAGGCAGCTCTGTTACCTTTTATATTCATTACATGCGGAAATTCTCAAATGTCCCTTATCACACAGGGCAATCCTCACCCTCAAAGTCCAAACTGATTTGATCTCTTTTTGCTTTACTGGAATTTAGGACTGAATTGTGAGAAAGAGTAGGAACCTTGTTTCCATATCATTTGAATTCCTGCACTACACACATTTTTTTCTGCCCTTGCTTTTTCTCTCTAGAATACTGAGGTTATATGGTACACTGCATCGTTTGCATATCAAAAGCAACAGCACTTTACACAAAAATGAAAAGGAGGCACTTTTCTGGTTTCAGTGACTAGGAGATTAAGCCGTGAAAAGAATTTCCTTCCTTTGAATCTCGAACTCCAAATTCAGGTGTAACTTGGTTCATCAAGACTGGGTCAGATAAATAACCTAAAAATTAAGAGGACTCCCCACTGCCACTGTTATCGGACAATTATTCGCCAAAGACTGTTCATTTTCTTTCCAGACTCTACTTTTGGAGCAGTTAGAGACTTCACTGTCTTACTTAAAATAACAGAATTAAGAAAAGCATGAAAAGAACTTCAAAGTGAACAAAGAAACAATTCTTATTTATCTCAGGTTATATACAACTTGTCTGAATAGCACTACCGCACTTACTGGGGTATTCCAATATCTTTTTTCAGCTGGCCATCACGGCCTCAGACATGTCAGAATATGTTATGAAAACAAGCAGGATGGTCTCTGCTCTACCTTACACAACCTAACAAAAGAACATATACAGGACACTGTTCCAGGTTTCTGTAACTTCAAGATAACTCAGCAAAAACTGCTACATTGAGGAGCTTTTTACTGAAGTGAGACATCCAGCACTGATGGTAAGAACATAGACCCAAGCTAGTAGCGCAGAATGGCTAGCACACCATCAGCTCGAAGCTAACTCATGACTTTCATTGAGCTGCAAGAGACACAGCCTGCATAATATACAATGGCTCCTCACTCCTCAACAGGAGTCAGAAGTGATTCAAATACGAGCTACGTAATCTGCTGAAGTTCAACATGTTCCTAACTGTATCACATCTAACCCTCATACTCTCAGTGCATCAGACTCCCATTAACCTAAAACCTGCATCTACCCTTGAGAAAGGAGCTCTGCGTTCATTTGGGAAAGACCCTTCCTGACACTTCATATGGGTTTGTTGCCTAATGCTTGGCATGCTAACAGAGAAAAGTTAGTGAGACTAAGGAGAGAACCTATTGTATCCTTGTGAGGCACAGCAAACTGGCCATGTTGCCCCCTGCTACCCTTTTAACTGATGATCACATACATCAGGTATAGGAGCTCACAAAGGCTTTAAAATGGGTTAAGAGAAGGATGAAACCGTGTCCCCTCTCCCCCTTAACATGACTACGATTTGTGACATCAATTTTAATGACTTCCTTGCCTAGAAATGTACCTGGCCACCCACATGCCCTAGACAGAGTAATGAGGTGGGAACAGCAGAATGGATGACTCAGAGAAATACCAGCTGCTTACCGCAGTGTCTCACTACTCCCAATACCAACAGCAGTGGGTGGTGTTCGAGCTGTCTCCGACCCTGCCAAATGACTCTTCAGCTACTTCCCACCATTAGAAATGTTGAAATGTTTCCAAGTCTGACCAAAGGATGCATTACCTGTTTCATAAGGAACATCTGTCTGCTCTTAATGGTTGAAAACAGCTAACGGACAATTCTTATGATCAGAAGAACCACACCATACTGTGAGTGCACTGCATTACACATTCACTTGACTTGCATCAGCCAATCAGGACACTTTATCATTCATGAGTCACCTAAACTCCTTCTTAAATCCTCAAAGATAAGTGATCTATTTCTATATATGTCTTCAACTGGAGTCAGATTATTTAAAGAAATTGCATTGCATCAGACACCAGAACCAGTAAAATCAGTCTCAGGAAACGTCAATTTGTCATCTTTTTCTTACTTAATAAAACACACAGTGCGATGGCATGCTCTTTTAACATAAACAAAAGTGTTCAAAATTTGTGGTGGTTTGGCAATTGCCTGCCCCCCTCACACTGTGAAATAACCCAGGCTAGGACTCAGCCGGCTGGAATGTTAATAAATGAAACTTTATATTTACAGCTATGCACAATATGCAAACATATATTTAAAATATATAACAGATATTTACAGATATATACAGTAAAAAAGGTAATACAGAAACACCACAGCCCTCCCAGAGATCAAAATCCCTAAGAAGGGTTTCTAACCACCCCTACCACCTTTCCCCCCTTCCCCAATCTTATCTCACCATCTGTTAATGCAGCAGATAGGCAAAGGTAGATCAGCTGGGGAGGTTAGCAGCAGGAAAGAAGTTAGTGGAATTATTCAGAATCAGCTACAAAAGGCAGGGAGAAAGGAGCCATGCAAGGAGCCAGCCACAGCTCAGAGAGGTCTGAAGCACTCTGATTTATCTATATTTGGGTTACAACTCTTAAAACACATTTTTTTCTTTCTCAGTAAAGCTGTGAGTGGAGTAGCATTGTCAGTGCTTTCCTTGCAGCCTATAGTCTAATTTCTAATTCAGATCCTCCAATTAGTTCAAACCAGCACAAATTTGCATAAGAATCTTAGTGTTGACTCATTTCAAAATACATTTTATAAGTTTCTGAAAGACATTTCTGTACTAATGCTCTGTGCCTCACATGAAGTCAGTCACGCCAGCACAGTGTTTTTTACAGAGCAGTAACAGGATAGCAGATCCACAGAAGGTTGACATCTCAAATGCAGGGCAATACTATTGCAGCCATTCTCTATAACCCTTATAGGATTACAACAGTATATCTCTTTATCACTCTTCAGGTGATAAAAGGGAGAACCTCTAACAAGCTTGAGGTGGATTTAGCTGCTGAAGTCATAGTTCTCTCTTTAATTGTTGCCAAAACAAAGGCTGAATAATTATTTTTAGCAAGCTACATCTATCATTCTAGAAGGACTTGCTTTTGTGGGTTCTACATGTATGCTGAGTCTTCCAAGACACCTACATTTCACACATCCTGAATAAAAAAAAAAATATCAGATGTTTGAGAACCTGGGTTCCCCATAGTCTGATTTGACTTGTTTGGCTGGAAACAAGTGTGAGAAAAATAGCCATGTCATCAGCTCATACAGTCAAACTCTCTGGCAGTCTACACAAAACACAAGGAAGAACAGACTCTTTCTATGCACATAGAACATAAAAAGGTACTGACACCTGGCAAAAGCCAGCAAGATCTAAGGTAGCATAGCTAACTACTAACAAGTTGACAAGATCAGTCCAATCTGAACCAAGGCTGACTGGATATGTGTGCATTAGAAGTGAACACTTTCCACAGGTCTATTTCTCCTGAAGAAACTTAAAATTCCCAATTCAAACAGCATATAAAAAAACTCTTCAAAAAAGATCACAGGTCAGTTGTCAAAACTAGCTTTTTTTGTCCTGCACTGTCTTCAGTCCAGTCCTGCTGTTCTGTGTGCCGGATATATTCAGAGGTTGTTGCTGAGTTCACTTCCTCTTGTCTGTCCTATTTAACGAATGTAATTCAGCAGAATAAAATAAACTATTTCTGCAATAGCAGGAAGGCACACAGTGAACTGAGGAATACCAAATATACCAATTCATTTTATTCAGTGAATCCAAATTTTACCCAGAATACCTCACTGTAACTGACTGACACTGAAACAGAACAAATAATTCAGTAATCACACCTGCACCCAGAACAGTCTGTCTTGTTCAGGACTGAGGTCATCCAGAGAGGGGAGTTTGCAGTGCAGCTGCTGTGCTTTACATAAACACAGAGCTTCCATGGAAATTTGAATGCTTGCTTCTTCCCTTCTTCCCCTTCCCTCCTTTTTTTAATCAATATAAACCTTTCCTATATACATTAGGAAATATAAAATTATATCTCTTTTGAAGGCAGCTGGTATTTTTAAAAAAAATTAAGCATTAACTACAGAAAATTACTTTCTATTGTTAAAACCAGAATTGTCTGATGATTTTAGTATATTAGCAGAATAATATGCTGAGTTTAGAGCATAAGAGACAATTAAAGACTATCTAATTCTGCTTTTTTAGCATGGGCAAGAGAGAGTTTGAAAGGGCTAATGCCCAACAATTCAGGTAAGTGTGACAAACTGATGTTTTATTCTTACATAGTCATAGACTTTTGGTGGCAGAAGGACCCAGCCTGCACTACTTCACAATGCTAAGTTCCTCTCCAAGACTGATCTGCTTCCCCCATATCTGCAATTATGCTACAGAAACAGCTTACAGTCCTGGAAAACAGTTACTGCCATTTTTCATCTGCTAGCCCTATATTCTTTTCACAACACCCTTAGTGGTTCCCATTTATCACAAGCATTATTCAGTATACATTTTTGTTAATTGCCAATATCACATTCTAAACATTTCCCAAACTATGCTGGTAAAGTATGAAATACAGATTTAATCTAGCCAATCTTACATTAATAGCTAACATTTAGCAGAGATTCTATAAATTTTGCAACACAAATAGAAGTTGAGTAAACTCCAAGGTAACTTAATCATAATATATATATTCACATATCATCAACCTACATCAAAAGAGATTCAAGCTCTCATATTGTAAATAGCTCTGCAGGAATGCACCTTTTCTAACCCATGTTCCTGAAGCAAGCTGCAAAAGATAAATAGCAGATGTTGGAGCATTGGCCAGCTGCTCTAACTGAGCCAAAGGCCCTCACTGAAGCAAGCTGGGAATCCTGCTTCAGTACACATTCTCAGTGGGACCCATTCAAATTCTCTTATACACTGTTAGAATAAGCAGGAAGTTCAACAACAAAAAAAGGAAATTTATTTGCACATTTCAATGCATTAAAATAATGCAGTATATGCATTCTCCTCTATTCAAGTTCCTGTGTACATGTAAAAGACGATGAAGAAGTAAAAATTTCCACTTCAACTATGGAGTGCCAGAAGAAGCATCAGAAGACAGAAATACATCTCTACCAGTCCAGCTGAATGTCATCCGTCAACTGTTAAAGGTATTCACTGAAATGAGTGACAGAATCACTACTGCCTTCAACAAAAAAAAATTTTCTCTGAAGGAAAAAAAAAAAAAAAAAAGGCTGGTTTGCACTGAATTATTAAGTGGTCTGGTTTTTTGCAAGTCTAAATGATTCTGTGATTATAAGTGTGCTTCCATTTACATCAGCTTCTGCATCAAAGCTAAGACTGCAAAAAAGACAGCAAAGCCAATTCTATGAACTGACGTAATCAAGCCTAGTATCTCTGTGGGATTTTTCTGTTCCTATGGCCACAATGACATCAGACTACGCTGCCTACTTAGTAGTGGAGGACAACGACAGCTCTTCACCTCTGCTCACACACTTTTGTTGTTCTGCTCCTGCTTGCATATCCTGAGACATTAGGAGTCAGCTTGCATTTCAGTGGGACATGAAATTTGCCTCAAACCTCTCTCTCCCCCTCCTTTCTCTCAATGTTTCCAGCCATCACAGGTAAAGGTAAAACTTTACATAAGTGGAAAGAGGTGGAAGAAGAAATCTCAGGAATTTAACAAAGCACATCTAAACACTGAAGTAACACACACTTTTCAAGAAACGGCTGCATTTTAAGCGTAGAAGACATTTATCCATACACAGAGCTGACCTGGGAACGTTATGAAGCTGCTTGTCTGCCTGATGGCATGGGGAGATGCTTAACTCGTACTGCAGTCCCAGACATCCCCACTAGTACGTAATAGGCTTGGTAATCTTAGCTTTCTATTCTACATGACTTTCAAAAGATTATTCAAACTTAGATCACTTCTCTGTACCTGTTTCTACGCCTGTTAAATGTAAATAATTATACTAATCTTAAAAATAAAGTCACATATCAACTGAAGAGAATTTTACTCTTTCTTTTCACATAATCCAGCCCTAGAATTCCTCATCTAATTAGTTCCTTACCTGAGCCACAACACCTAAGCCAGATACATCTGCACTGAGCTCTGAAATTAGCTATAGCATTTTAGAATCCAAAACACACAAACATAAAGTAATAGCTCAAAAAATATATTTTGCTGCTCTCATTTGTACTGCAGAGTATTTGTGAGTAACTTCCACATTTGACCAGTAGGCAAAAAACAATTTTTCTGCAAAGTGGGAAGTGGGTTCTTACATAGCTTTATCACCTAGGAAAAAAATCCACAACTTACACATACATGTGTGTGTGTTTTTTTATATATATATATATGGAAAATACTGTAAAATTATTGACAGATGTAATCTGTCACTGAAACCTACCAATATATAGAGAGCATATTTGGTAAACTTTCCTACTAAGAGATCTGCTCTGCTGTATAGGACACAAATATATCTGTATAGTAGCTGATATCAAAACACAGCTTAAAAATCAACCAACCTATCAACCAAACAAACCTCCTATCCCCACTCTCTTCTTTCATATCTTAAATTGCTGGAAGAAATTAATTAAGAGAAAATAACAGTATCTTGGATACTCTGCTTCCTGATAGTTTTGTCTTCATCAAATTAGACCTTTAACAAGGTTTAAGGAAGGCAACACTACGAAACACCTAACCTGCAATAAAAGTAACGTTGCCAGGGACTGAAAAAAATGTGTCACACTAGATAACATGACATTCAGCTGAAGAATATATAATATGGATAATAAAAGACATAGATGTTATTCTTATATACTTACTTTTATTATTCAGATCATACATTCTTCAGCTGAAGTCACATATTTTCCATAGATAACATTTTCCATAAAATATAGATACTAAGTAAAATATAATTCTTTATAGATGAATTGCCTTTTTCAGTCCCTAGAAATGGTGATTTTTGTCAGTTGTCCTTCCCAGAAGAGCACAATCCCCTCCTGCTATTATTTTTTGAGCAGCTTATCAAGTAACATGCCAAGAAAAGTGCAAACATTTCAACATCGGTTTATCTGTACTGCATCTATTGTTATCTCCATGTCTATATACTAATGCTGTATTTACATAGATACACACATACATATTTTTATCTCTCAATAATATAGATACTTAACCAACATCACTAACATCACTTTTCGTTTTGTTGTGGGGTTGTTTTCTGGGTTTGTTTTTTTGTTCATATGGGATAAGCTATGAATTCAAATTACAGAACTTGATAGGCTGTAAGCCATGCAGTTAAAGCCTAAAGGATTTATTTAGTTTTCTTCTTACTAGCAGCTGACATACATCTGACAGTGCAGAAATGTAACATTTCATTTAATTTATCCACAGGCTTAAATTTGCTGAGCCCCAGATGTTCTAGCAAAAGAAAGAGGGGAAAAAAGTACCATCATTTGAGGGCAAGGGATTGGGAAACCTGTTCATAACAAATGCCCTTGCTTTATAAACTCCATGAAAAACAAACACCCCAAAACGCCCCACAACTAAAAAGTTACCTTAGATAGTAAAGAACTTTTCATCCATTATATTCCTTGCCTTTTTTTTCCTGTTTTAAAAATATTTTCAGTAAGGTACCATGTGCTGCAGAAACCAGGAAGGAATTTCCTAGAAAATACTTCACGTTACCAATCAAGCCCTCTTCCCCCTAAACATATCAAATCTTATCTTCTTTCTCTGACAGAAAAAAAAGTCAAATACTGAATACTTCCAGTTGGAAAACACTTTTAAGGTCATCAAATTCAACCCTTAACCCAGCACTGCCAGGTCACCACTACACTACATCCCACAACACCACATCTACAGGGTTTTTAAACCCCTCCAGAGGTGGTGACTCCCCTTTCTAGGTTATGTCATGTACATTAAGCAGCATAGCATAAAAGCACAACTAGAAAAAATTCTAATTACCCATAAAATGTATTGTATAATAATTACGTTTGGTGTAATTTCAAAAGCCTTCTGTCACCACTGATTTCATGCTTTTATTTAACCTGCAAGATCTTGAGAAATTACTAATTTTATTAATTTTCTACAAACAAAAAGACAAAGCATATTGGGACAGAGCTGGACATGACAGAACACAAGAGTTTTAAAAAATAAAGTCACACCTTCCCCAACTCTTTTACAGTGGCTCAGACGTATCTGTCACACATGTCATTGCCATTGTGGAGAAAGGAAACACTCTGCCAGGTATCTTGAACTTGATCCTACTCAGGGTTGCTCCTTTGCCAGCTGCACTTGGAATGTATGCAGCTACCATCAGGTGTTCAGAAATACTTTTGAAGCACCTGAGACTGCATCACGGAAGTCATGGAAATAACCAAATACAACATTTCCAAATACAGTCACCTGCTGTAGTAACAGACAAAGTGCTATAAAATGCTATATAGAGGTCAAATCAGAAAGCAAAAGATCTCTGGAAACTGGTAGAATTATAGAGCAAAGTGATTAAAAAACAATGAAAATATATAACTCACAAGCAATTTATGTAAGCTCAGCTCTTTGGCATAACAACTTAGTCAACAGCAGAAATCTAAACTGAGTATGATGGTACGTTATTAAAGACAAATATCAAAGGGTTTTTTTAATATCAATTTGCTAAGGTTTTGAGAGTATTTTTATCCTTTCTGTCTGAAATGTGTAGCGTAAGCATGACTGCTGCGACAGTGATGAGATATATGGGCTGTTTACAAAGAGAAAATGTGATATAAACCCACTATTGTCTGCTAACAGATACCATAATCTAAGGGGAAAAAAATTGACCCTTACTGTAAACAAGTGAATTGGGCTTGAAGACAAATATATTCCCCAAACATTTACCTAGGAAATTTCATCAAGGCCACCTTTTCACTGGAAGAAAACTAATCTTGTATACTAGTCAGAAGACTTTTTGTCCACTGACTAATGAAGAATCACATATGCAGCAACTTCTTCTATATAATTTGTAAACTTCAGCAAAATGCATCATCCTTCCAAAAAAACAAAGGTGTTTCACAGAAATATCAAAAGAGCATCTTCACATATGAATAAAATGAGAATGCATCTACAGTGCATACAGCCTAACATCCAGCAGAAAGACTGTCATTCTGCAGAAGTCAAAAGCTGTTCAAGTCAAGAATAGAACAGAGTCTCTGCCTAGGATCCCCAACTGAGCAACTACATTACTGAATAGAAGGACACAGGGTAGCACAGGAAAAAACAGACCCAATTTTAGCAGTCAGAAAACATAATAGTGCTTGCAACTGAAAGTGAGTCAAGCCGTAGGCTGGAGTCAGAATAGTGTAAGTGACCATAAACAGAGTATCAAGTATTCTACAGTTATAACATTATTATAGCAAACAGTTTAAAAAAAAAAACAAAAAACTATGCTGTTTTAAAAAATTCCCTATATAACAAAACAGTAACAGCACCTGGCAAAATGAGCCCTGATCTTCAACTCAGTACATCTCTGACGTAAGTGATTGGTAGTGCTTCCTACTGACACTCAAACTGAAACCAAAAAACACCCTGTAAGAATAAAACAAGACATCCAATACAGAAAATGAAAAAACAAAATCTAGTTGTTGTCTCTTTTCAGATGTTCATCTATCAATGGTGTCAACAAACAAGTAATACATCAAGGCAACAACATAGCAGAAAAGGGATATCACATCTTAGCCTGCTTTGTAATGCTGCTTTACACGATGGACAACTTAAGGACTGAATTACAGCTCAAATTCTAAACTGAACAGAAAAACATTTAATGTACTATGCAAAGCAATAAACTTATTAATACTCCAGCAGACTTCACTGGGACAGAATTTTAAAAGTCATAAATAGCATCGGAAAAGTCCCAGCAGAGATGCACTGTGTAGGACTGACAGATTTTCCTGATGGCTGGTGCTGCTTAGTGCAGATCAAGTATTCAGAATAAAAAAACCAGAATGAGGAACCCAAAATTCTGCATATGATTGAGCTGTGCTTCTCAAATATCTGCAGATATATTTTTTTTCAGATAAAACAAGTTTCTATATTCATGTCTGTATTTTCCACTTCTGAAATTACCTCTCTTGCTATTATTCACATAACAATAAAGTGGGGTGGGTTTGTTGGTTTGGGGTTTTTTGTTGGTTTTGTTTTGTTTTGGGGGGTCGGGGAGTAGATGGAAGTGCTTTGGGGGAGGGCTTATAATCAAATGCTTTCACAGAATCAGCATCACAAAACGCTTGAGGTTGGCAGAGAGGTCTGGAGGTCATCCCCTTGCTCCATCAGGGACACCTAGAGACAAGTGCTCAGGACTGTATCCACCTTTTGAGAATCTTCAAAGGTGGAGACTCAACAACCCCTCTGGGTAACCTGTGCCAGTGCTCAGTTGCTCTCACAGTGGAAAAGTATTTCCTGATATCCAGACAGCATCTCCTGCATTTCAGTTTGTGCCCACCGTCTCATCAGCTCCTAGTCACTATTATTTTTACACACCACTGTCACACCTACAGCTTTAAAAATCCCCCAAAGAGAAACTTACAAAACACTGTGTTTACAAAGCAGTTAAAAACAGACAAGAATCATTATAAAATCTCAGGGTAGCAATTGAGGACAATAACATTTAACCTCAGCCAAATGAGGATTCAAAGCCAAAAAAGCCACAACTCAACCAGAACCTTACAGATTAAAAGAAAGGAATATCTCCCTGAAAAGAGACATTGGTCCAGAGCTGGCTGGCTGGTCAGTCACCAACAGCCACATGGCTCTGCAATCAGATTCAGTTTCATTGCTGCTTTGCACATCCACACAGCTACCTGATCATCTCCTTAACATTTGCTGTCCTATTCCAACTGGCACCAAACATTAAGACTGACTTGGTCCATATGCTGCCTACTGCAATATGGTCCCTTCTGCACTCACATTATTTCTGGTTAGTTTCTCCAGAAGCTCCTGCATTGGAAATTGAATATGGAAAGAAACCTTTAATTAAGTCTGACATTACCATTGATTATTTTCTTGATACAAAACTAAATGCATTTAAGTCAGATGGGGGGCAAAGTTCTCTGTCTCGTGCAAGCTGGATTTATTGGCATGGCATCAAAACACCTAAGATTTCCGTGCATCTGTAGCTCCAGAGGAACTATGACTCTGACTGAATGTCCCATGGTCTGATTAGAACCACTACAGGAATTCCCAGGCAATCATCCAAAGGCTTCACAAAGCATTCAGACAAGAACCAACCTCACACAACTGCCAGACACACAAATCCACAGTATCCCCGAGAACAAATGACTGAAACAGGACAGAAATCCCTTTTTAGATAGTAGCAGAACTTTTTTTATATTGGTCATTCTGACATTAGCTCCAGGAGGGAGGAATTGTCTCTGTAGGGACTTTAAAGTCTTCAGAATAAAGATGATTACTTATAATGCTGTTTTTATCGGGGTTTAGTTTACCTTAAACTTTAATGCTGTTTTATGTGTTTATCAATGAGGAGAAAAATCTTCACAACTAAATGATGGAATGCAATCAGTATTCTCTTGATCTTTTTGAAATTTTCACTCCAGGTAAGTGTTTCTTTATTGTTGAAGCAGATATTAATCAATGCATTCCAAAAAAGAGTGTTCAGATTATTTCTATTTCACTTATATTTCTTAACCACAGCAAAGTATTTCTTAGTGGAGGAGAAAAACAAAACAAAACTTTATCATCTTTCATGAGGAATTTCTTTTATAGATTATCTTTAGGGTTTGGTGTACATTTGTGTACCACAGATTTCACAAATATTGTCAATGGCACAGTAAAAAGAAAACCCTGGTTCTGAAATTGTGTCCCCCATCTCAGACATGAGAAAGAAAACACAGTTCCAATTCTTTGATAGGGCACATCAAACATTACGAATCACATTACACAAAGACACCAAAGCACTGACTCTCACTGTTGTAACCTGTTCAGAGCAAGAGTCCTATCTTATGACCAAACACTGTTCGGGGAGAAAGGTAGTCAAACTGTAATCATGTCTTTCCTAGAACAGTCTCCAGATGGCCCGAAAAAAACTTTTAAAAACTAAACTGCAACAAGATTTTTGGTGAATTTGTGTGAATTCTTAACTTCCACCACAGAAGCTATCCAAGGAAGGCTTTTACAATCCACCCTAGTACGTGCAATGGCATTGCTTTACGTACATTTAGCATCCCTGTTTGCTTCACTCCAAAATTAAGGTTTTAAAGTTATTTCCAAACGTGAAATAGCAGAGAAGTGAAAGCATTTGCTACTGAATTAATACAGATAGCAAATACTAACACCATAGATATTTGTACCAAGAGAAGGCTAGGAATTACTCCATTGGTAAACTTGACCCCCATGGACTATTCCAAATGCACAGACAATCAGAGCAAAATAGAACAGCTTGCAGACTCAGAATCTACCTGAACAATGTTTCTCTTGACCTGGTAGGCACTTGCCAGACCCAGTTGAGGGATGTAAGTACTTATATCCAGAAATACTGCAGTGCTACCTGACTTGGACAGGTTGTTTAAGCAAGCTACTGAAAATTGCTGATCAGTCACTAGGTAGTTATGCTAAAGCTACTATTAAAGAAGTTTATATGCTGCAAGGAGAAAAATGAGTCATCTTGAACAACTACCTGGAAAAGTATAGAGACAAAAAAATTAGAACGGAATTTCTCTCAAGCCTGTGTTTCCTTCCTTTTGTTGATTTAGTGTAACACATGAAAACATAACAAAAAAGGATGAAGTTCCTTGGTCAGAAAACACAAAGTTGAGCTGGCTGCTTGCAAGCAACATAAAATGGAAGAGTCCTCCTGAGATCAGCGATGATCTCAGATAAACTCCTGAACCTGTCTTAAAAGGAAGATAATTAGCATAATACTGATCTTTATATATAGCTATATAAAATACATTTTCTACATCCTGACAGTAATTTCTCAATTTTTCTTTTTAGATACTCTAGAATCTCTGAATTCCTTGAGCTCAGTTTAAAACAATATTTAGCTATTACAACAAATTTAAAGAACTAATATGCTATCAAATGAAAAAAATGTTTAAAATATCCTTAGCAAGTCTAGGAGGACCTCATCAGAAAATCACCATCACCTACAGCATGCTGTGTATAGTTCACCAGAATTTTCCCCTGTTATTATACCTATGCAGTGTGCCAGCAGACAGATGGTAGCAAGGTACAAAATACGTAATGGACATAGATCAGCTGCATGACAGAGAACCTGAATATTCTTCCATTGTATCCATATTTATGTTTAGAATTTAGGGACAGCTATTCACAATATCGTAGACACATAAGCTCTTAAGGAAAACAAGTATATTCACAAGCATATATAGGCAAAAATATGTATTAGTATATTTCCATACACTTTCATAATTATTTATTTTTTAATTAATGAGACAGGATTTTTCTTCTTTCTTTACAGATTCATAGATTAAATTGGGTTGGAAAGGACCCTCAAAGATCATCTTGTCCAATACCCCTACAGTAAGCAGATCAACTAGATCAACACTTCCCAGGGCCACATCAAATCTGATCTTGAATGTCTCCAGGGACGAGGCCTGAACCACACCCCTAAATCTACCTCGCTCCAGTTTCAAACCATTGTCTCTCAACCTGTTGCTACAAGCCCTTCTATACAGTCCTTCCCCAGCTTTTCTGTAGGTCCCCTTCAGCTATTGAAATACAGCTATAAGGTGCTCCAGTCCTTTGACCACCTCTGTGGCCCTCCTCTGGACCTATTCCACTAGGTCTATGTCTCTCTGGTGTTGGGAGCCTGAGAGCTGGACACAGCCCAGATGGTACAACCTGAAAGAAGTTAAAATACTGAGAACACAAGGTTTCTGAATTGACTGGTGTGGTTTTACTTAAGGAAGAGCTGTTGAGTCCGATGAGATGTCTTTCTGAGAAACAATCAGCCTTGACGGAGGAAATTCCACGTAACAGAACATGAAATATGGTAGTTAAGACTCAGAATTTAACACGCTGTTGCCTAAAGTGAGAGTTGAACTCAACAGACATCTAAGCAAAAATATCTGTAAATGAAATCAAATGCAAAGTGCAAACCCCTACAATATTTTGTACCCTAGATCTCTGAAAATATGCCATATAGAAATAGTAGCAAAATGTATTCACAACAATGGGAGAGATACTTCAAATACCAAAATGTAAATGTGTGGGTGAGTACTTTACCGTCTTTAGGTTTCAAAGCCTTTTGAAAAACATTCTTGAGTGCTATGTCATCCAGGCTCGTTCGTTTGTTTTTCAGTCAATTTTGTTATTCAAACCTGACTCCCATTGTAATGTGACCATTTAGAATGCAAGTTTGAGTCTTGAAGTCCAGTAAATTATGTCTAGTGCCTCTGTAGGAATCTATGTAACTGAGCAGTTGTGTACAAATCTGATAACTAAATGATGAGACACTTATTTTGTTAAAAGGATTATTAATCTGTCAGAATTATTTTTTCTTTCTCATTTACATTTTGCCTACAGCATTTGAGGGTATTTTTGCTATGGAGTGTCTGTTTTTGACTGATGAGCGAAGTTAGTTTTTTCAGTTAGTGAAGCACGTAACTATTGACAGAATACTCTAGGAAGTACTGTTCCTGATGAGAGAGGTGGAGAGAGATTCCGCTCCCACAAAACGCTCCTGTTTTCTGACAACAGGGTTTGCTTTTGCTTGGAAGCGTTGCCAGAAAAAAACTCACACAGCTTTCCACTGCTGGAATTACACTTGTAATTGTCACTCTCCAAAATCAGAGCTGCAGCTGTGGTCAAAGATGTACCTTATATAAGGGAAAAACACTGAGCTTATGGAGGCCTTACTTTTTAGCAGGGAAAGGAATTTAGCAACTTGTTACTTACTGCAGTAATATAAAGATTTCATTAACTATTAATTTATTTTACTAAATTTAGTAGCTTTTCTGTTTCAAGAAGGTTTTTCTATTTGTTTCTCTTTCCAGGAACTGGATGGAGGATTTCCTATGTTGTTTCTGATAACTTTAATGTAATTTCTTCTCCTCTTCTCTGCTCTTTTGTTTTCTGTATCTCAGGATTATCTGTCTTCTCAACAATTCAACTGATTAAACAAAGGCCAAGAGGCTTTGGGGAAAGTATGTTGATGATTTGGTTTGCCAGTTTATCTTCTGGCAATATTTACATCTCTGACAATACATTACCTTACTGATTCTGTATTAATTACTGGTTCACTAAGGCAGCAGCTTTGTTTCTTTAGCTGTTTTAGTGTTAATTTTGGAAGATGTTTTCTTATCTTCAGGCTTGAAATGTATTTTGGCAGCTTAATAGCTCTCTAAATGAAAAAGCAGGAAAAATTAGAACGTGACAGAGAACACTGCTGTAGCATGGTGTGTTGTTTTGTGGAACATCAAAGTCCAAACAGCTTTTGACATGTTTCCTTCCTAATGATGAGGAAAAAAGGCTTTTTAAGAGGTCAAGTCATTAACAGTACACATTCCCGAAGTTTTGAACAAAGGATGAAATTAGGTATCTGAGTAGCCAAAAGACTCCTTGTTAATTCTTTTCCCACTGTTCTATGTACATGTACATAGACTCTTCAGTGTACAGTCATTTGTTGCTTACTGGGAAGAGGGACCTTATTATTTATATTTTTTAATTATTTACATTTTATTATTTATACTTTTTTCCAGGGCTGGTTTTCCTTGAAGTCATTATCATATTCATACTTGTGGAATATTATCATTTAAAGGAAAACAATTTAAATAATCCCTCTGAGTTACTTAATTTGGAATACTAAAAGCACAAGTTTCCCTCCAGGCTCAGTAACAGCTGACTTTACAACTTTCCCCGACAGCCTTGTCCCCTCAGAGAAACAACTGATTGTGTCAGCTACAGTACCATTACACAAAGTATTTTTATATTATTGAGATAATGGAAAAATTCAGTTAAGCCGGCTTGAATATGAAGCCCCTTCGCAAAACTGAGATTGGTTTTGGAAAAGCATGTGTGAGATGTGAGATCTGTGAAGGCTGACAGATCTTGCAAGTGAGGGGAAATATTCTGCAGTTTGGACAGGTCTGTATTTATAACTGATTTTTTTTTTTTTTCCCTCAGCAGCCTCAGGCTGCCCTTTATGAATGAAAAAGAGATTGCCCCTTCTTATGAGCTGTACTAACTGCTTCCCAGCACAGAAAATGTCTTAAAATAAAATTCTAGCACCATGCATGACAGCTCACAGGTTAAAACAAGTGAGGTGAACACGGAACTCTATTTAACAGTGTCCTCAGCTGTCAGTGTGCAACTACCATTGAGCAGAAGAAAAAAGAAGCGGCAGTGACTGTCAGGTGTGACTGCCAGGTTCCTTGTTCTGAGTGCCCAAATGTTCTGTACTACCATGCACTAACTTGCTGGTGGCTTGCCACACCAAGGTGTGACTGCACCAGGCTGTAAAAACAAAGGGCTCTTTAAAAATGATTTTATTTTTGAAAGCAGGTTTTCAGTGCTGTAGGAGCAGTGATCTGCGTACATGTGACGTAAGAGCTGAAATGGAGTTTTTTAAATCCCCTTTTAGAACACAAGCTTTCCAAAACTCAAACTATTTACTTTATGCAGAAGAAGGATAAGAGAAGATTTAATTATTGTCTAAAATTACCAGAACAGAGGAAAAAGCTTCTGATAGTAGGAGTATGTTTTCTTAAGTACAGCATGGTAATGGTATAGTAAGATCTATGACTTGGAAACTGGACCCGGACACAGCCAAATGGAAGCAAGTCCCACAGATTTCTGCTGACAGGTCTTATCAACCACCTGAAATCTAATAGGTTTTTCCATCACCTGAAGTTTCTAAATCACTGCTGTCTTCCTAAAATTAATTATGTAGATCAAATGAAAGTCATTGTCTTGACACAGAGATGACAGAATTAATTTCTTTGGCCTGTTGTGTAGAGTAGCTAAACAATCAAGAGCCACTGCATCACACTACTGCCCTCTAAATTACTTCATGAATGACTTAAATATTATTCTGGATAAGGATAAAAGAGCAAATTTTTATAATGATGCTGGTTAGAACTGGTTGAAACTGGCTTTAAAAACACTTTGTTTCATTTTTTCCCTTTGTTATTTTTTATTAATAATTTCACTAATATTTGGAATTTCTTGAAGGAATTTAAATAGTTGGGGTGAAAAAATACTTTTTCTTGGTCAAGCAGAAAATGTAACAGAAACTACTCTGTTGTTGTAAGAAAGATGCAGGAAAAGAGTGAAAAAACTCCAAACTTCAGTAAACACCTTCCTGTTACATATTTTTAGCAGTTCAGTGAGCTGAAAGTAAACACCTCAGATTACCTTTTATACTAACTCAGCTGCAGCTTTAACTGCTCTGATTCATATTTAGCAAAACTTCAGAATAACAATTCCCTGTCAGTTCAGGTTAAAAAAGCAATCATCTGACCAAGTTTTCAGAATGGATTCAATACACCTCTTACCATTTTTAGCATTACAGATCTTGACAACTGAAAAAAACAGTGTTCCTGTTGGTGTTTCTGTGGGCATTGCATTTAACAAAAAATAACACAAAAGCTTCCTCAGTACTCTCATCATTCAGCCTGACTAAATGGATAAATAAGGAAATTTGTGACATTGCTTTTTCATAGAAAGGCTTCTGTAGTATGACCTGTACATGTCGTAAATCATCAAATACTGTCCATCAAGGTAGTCTAAGTACAGACCTATGACCACTATATGCCTATTATAGGACATATTACAAGCTTTCGTTGGATGCATGTCTGGTGACTTGTGACCCATCCTTTTTTTTTTTTTTTTTTTTCCTTTCTTTTCATTTTTGCCTAGTACAGTATAAATATACTTCACCTTTCTTTCTCAATATGGCAAATTCTGGCTGTAACTGAAGACTACTTTTGCTCTAGGGAAACCACCTCTAGGGCTCACAACACAAGAGAGACATGGACCTAATGAAGTGGGTGCAGTGGACGGCCACAGAGATGATCAGAGGGTTGGATACAGGCTGAAATAATTGGGACTGTTCAGCCTGGAGAAGATAAGGCAGAACAGAAGCTAGAAGAAGGCTAAAGAGAAGTTTATAAGGTCTCTGGCAAGACCTTACAGCTACACAATTCGATATCTGGAGAGGCTGTACAGGAAGGATGGGGAAGGACTGTTTTAGAAAGGTTTGTAGTGATAGGACAAGGGACAATAATCTGAAAGTGGAGCAGGGTAGATTTAAGTTGGACATAAGGCAGAAGTTCTTCACAATAAGGGTAGTAAAATACTGGAATGGATTGCCCAGGGACGTCATTGAGGCCCCATCCCTGGAGACATTCAAGATCAGATTTGATGTGTCCCTGAGCAACCTGATCTAGTTGGATGTGTCCTTGCTGACTGCAAGGAGGTTGGACAAGGTGACTTTTGAGGGTCCTTTCCAATCTGATGTGATCCATGAATCTGTAAAAGAACAAACTGTTCAAACCTAGTCTTAATGCATCCAGCCCAAAATATGAAATAGATAAGAAATGTACACCATGAACTTCCTTATCTTGTCCTAAAAAATTTTCTACATAATTATTCCATTATTTGGACTACAACCCGAATTGGATATTCCATCTAATAGCTCTAGTCATTCATGGTGTTTGTTTTCTAAACTGTTGCATCCAGTCACGTCAGTGAAGTTCCTCTGTGCTTTCCAAAATACAGAAAACTGAAATCTTGGCCAAAAAAGAAAACATTCATCAGAACCACAATCAAATAAAAACAGCGGGTGAGATGGCAAGCTGGAACTTTTAACAATCCTACTGCTTCTCATACCCTGGGAAAAATAAAAATTGCACAAGTGATTATTTGCAGTGGTTTGGCACTGCATGAGGACCAGATACCCACCAAAGCTGCTCTATCACTCCCCATCTTAGATGGATAAGGGAGAAGGAAAGTATAACCCAAAGGCCTGTGAGTTAAGATGGAAGCAATTTAACAGGATGCAAATGGAAGCAAGAGCAAACACAGATATCATTCTTCACTTCCCATCAGCAGATAACATTCACTCGCTCCCAGGAAGCAAAGCTTCCACACATGCAGCGGTTGCTCCAGAAGACAGATGCCATCAAATGACATCTCCACGCTTCCTTCTTTTACGTAGCTTTTCTATCTGATCTGATGTCATATGGCATGGAACACCC
The DNA here is from genome assembly GCA_013396835.1 of Psilopogon haemacephalus. Taxonomy (NCBI): domain Eukaryota; kingdom Metazoa; phylum Chordata; class Aves; order Piciformes; family Megalaimidae; genus Psilopogon; species Psilopogon haemacephalus. The sequence continues at coordinate 59,362 of VWZI01017603.1, read as the reverse complement.
TTTTGGCCAGTTTGGGTCAGCTGTGTCCCCTCCCAGAATCTTACCCATCACTCAGACTACTGTTGGAGGCAGGAAATGATGGAAAAGCACAGCCTTGGTGCTTGGCTCAGCAGTAGCCAAAACACTGGTGTGTTATTAACATCCAGCTACATCATTGCAAAACACAGCACTATGCTTTAAAGATGCTCTGGAGAGAATTAACATCAAATAATTTTACCTATTCAATATATATACAGCCTTCAATATATATATATCCAATGGAAAAAATACTGTATCAGTAACAGAAATTTCTGAGAGAATCAGGATTCCTGAGCTTGTTTCTGACTTCCAAGAGCTGGGGGATAACAGATTTTGCTGACGTCTTCTCCTGGATAGTACTGAAACATGAAACTGAAATGGTTCATGACATGCGTATTACTTTCTCAACAGCACTGGAAAATAACCTTTTTCCCAAATTACACATAAAAATAAAGGAAGGCTTCATGATAGTTGTTTTCTGCAAAGCTCATATAAATGGTTTCTAGCTGTCACTATCTGACCCAAAGTTTAATTCCACTAAGCTGCAGAGAATAAAGGATGGTGACTGAGGCAATACTGTGCCACTTCAAGCACTATTTTTGCAGAGTGATAGGAGCAATATCATAGATTAACATCCCCAATGTATTTTAGAATTTCAGTATGTGGTTGCAGTATACCTTAACCCAGAAATCTGGCTGGTAGATTGTAGTCTACATTTGTCTATGTACCTGGAGACTACTGGTTCCAATATAAAGCTGCACTGAACTGAGCTTAATACCTTCCAGCACAGACTGTGAAGGATGACTGAAGGCCTGGAGCTCCTCTGCTGTGAGTATAGGCCAAGGGAGCTGAGGTTGTTCAGTCTGGAGAAGACTCCAGGGAGACCTTATAGCTGCCTTCCAATACCTGAAGAAAGCCTACAGGAAGCCTGGAGAGGGACTTTTCATAAGGGTACCTAGTGACAGGACTATGGAAAATATTTTAAGCTGAGGGAGAGTAGGTTTAGACTAGATATTAGGAAGAATTTCTTCAGTGCAAGGTTGGTGAGACTGGAATATGTTGCCCAGAGTGGTTGCAGATGTCTTTCCTGGAGATTCTTAAGGACAGGTTTGATAAGGCCTTGCACAACCAAGCTGAGTTGAGAGGCATCCCTGCCTGTGATAGCGGGGTTGCAGCAGACAATCTCTGAGGTCCCTTCCAACCTAAGCCATTCTATGAATATGCAATTGTACTAAGCTATCAGTGAAAACCAAATCTATCAAAGACTATTTCCCCCTCAAAACACAAGCACTGTTCTGCAGTCCTTCCTCTGCATAAATGCAGTAACTCCCTCTATTATCTGAAGATGTTTTCTTGATTCTGAAATCTAAAAGACTTATTATATGCTGTAACTTATACTTTACAATCCCAGCATTGATGGGAACATGCAAGGTAACTCCAAAATGAACATAATGAGCAACTTTGTTTTGCATCTTTTCAACATTTTGGAAACTATCCGTAATACTGTGTGTAATATTATGTGCTTATTATTCATGTTCTGCTTTTAAAAAAATTAAAATCTTCACATATTATTAATAGGCTTCAGGATTTTAACTCCAACTTCCTTTAGTAACATTTAGCTTGATATCTATCTAATAAAGTGTGCCATCTAAAGTGATTTATCAGCTCAGTTTTACAGCTTAGTTGATTTTTGAACACTTCAGTGTTTCTTCTCAGGCCCTATTGCAGCACTTGGACCAATTTCATTCCAAGACTGGGCAATGGTCATTATACACTAAATATGCTAGTCATGACTTTTAATTTAATAAGCAAATTCCAAAATGAACACTCCACTTGTGAGAGGAACTTCTTAAACTGAAAGGGTAAATAAGTAAATAAATTGTTTTCATTTGCTTTAATGGATTCTCAGTTATACCCAAAAGGTTCCATTTATGTTTTCCACTTTCTATTTCCCCATGAGCTTTAACTCTTAATCCACTTCATGACTGAAAATTTTGGCACAGCTAAATAAAGAAGTGCACAGTAAGCTCCACCTACAGCAGCCAGTTGCAAATTTCTGACTGTAAGAGGCAACTCTCCGCATTCCATATCTGATTCAGAATTTGCTTTTAGTAACAAGAACTACAACACACATGCTTTCTGAAGCAAAATGAGTCAAAAATGAATAAAGCAATTTGAGAATATCTCAAGACAGAGAGAAGTGTTATTAATTTCAGCAGGAGGGAGGGACTCAGAGAGATTATAGTAATGCAAGCAGGGACACAGCAAAGCTCTTGGGTTCCAGTCAAATCTTTAAAACTCAGTGCTCTAAATGAGAGTCCAAACTCTAAATTTAGGTGTCTAAAATTAAAATGCCCTATCTAAGGGGTCAACCATCTGTATCTCCCAGTTAATTTAAGAGACAGTATAGTTAGTAGTGTGAAAAAATAAATCACCGTCAACACACAGAACTCATGCTCTAAGTTTAAGGGCACAGGTTTAACAAATACTCATTTTCTGTACTCCATGCATCAATTTTCCCCAGAGTTAAAAATTCTCCTTCACAGTTGCTCACAATATTCTCAATATCAAAAACCTCCTTCCAGAACTAACAGAGCATGCTTATCCAGGCTAATAAGTCAGATTCTTCATTTTCCATGGACAGAAATACGACTGATTAACAGCTGTATTCATAAATTTAATTAAATTTGGTACCAAGTACCTCCTATAGGCTCTCTTACTTTTCAGTTAAGTGATCTCTCAAGGGAAGAGTAAGGTACAATTCAAATGGGAACATAAATCATCTAAATATTCAGTAAACTACAGTTGAAAGTGATTGGAACTTGTAGAACTGCCACAGTTCAACAATAGTTTAATACGATGTGGACACTTAAAAAACATCCAGTTCCAAAGGGTTGAAAAGCATTTGATTCTAAGGAAGCTTTTTTTTTTTTTTTTTTTTTTCCCTTTACCCACCTCTCTTCTCAGTCATTTGAGAAATTCTCAATAAAAACATAAAGCAGAAAGCATTTTTTCCCTTTCCCAAGCAAGAAAGAAACAGCCTCAGAGCCTGATTAGAATGATGGCATCCATAAAATCTATTTGGGACTTAATTTCTGTCCAGTATCTGACATGCATTTCAAAACACAATCACTCTGTTTTACCTGCATTTAGAAGATGAGGAGCTACTACACCTCTTGCTTACAGCATCTGACTCTAGCTCAAGCTGAGGAGAGATGTGTCAGTATTTGACATCTGCAATTCAGCACCTAATGCATCAGTGAAGACGGTGCTTATCATAATATAATTTTACAAATATTCTTTATGAAGCAGGAAACACTTTAATAACAAGATATATTAGACAATAAGCCAATAACCACACACCACTCAGCAGGAACCTAATTCCCCTTGATTTTGGCCTGATTTTTATCTGTCATTTTGTCTAATGCACTAAATTATATACAACTTCTATAAAGCATTCTTCTCACCATTAGGAAGTAGCAACTATTAATACATTCTCTCATTTTGACTGATGAAGTCGTATGGACAAGCTACTGCTATACCTCACAATTTCCAGATTTCCTGTGATTGAACAACAAATCAATAAAATGTTTTGGTGTAGCTGTAACTGTCTTTATTTTAAAAATTGCACATGAATCCTAAGCAAAAAGTCAGTGGCATCAAAACATTTTAAGAAAGATCACATTTAGATGTTTTACCACAACCAAGATAAACTTTGTGAAAGAGCTTAGTTAAAGCTGCATTTTGCTAAGAATAATGAGACTGTTTACTTGAAACAATAAATAGCCCATATGTTGCTTTGCTGCCTGGTAATCCATACTGAAAATATCTCAAATGAAAAATGGCTTGAGATCTGGGAGAGAAGCTCATACCAGAACACTGCAGCGCTTCTAGAATTAAAATTAGGCTTTTGTGGGACAAAAACAAACAACAAAAAATGTTGCCCAACCTCCCTGAAACAACCAGCAAAACATCAAGGGTACAACATTAAAACTAACACAAAGTTAAAAAAAAAACAACAAAAAAAAAACCCACACTGAAGACCAGAAAAAAAGCTTTGTGCCATTTGGTCTCTAAAAATCTTACTGGCTCTCAAATCTCCCTATGGAAGTCAGCAAGGCCATAACTAAATTTATGCTACATTCCTACCACATTTTCTACTGCAAGCTTAGGACAGACAGCTGAAAGAGAAAGCTTATGTTGAACAGCCAAACCAGGAAGCTATATTCTCCTAGACATACATGCACACACAGAGGTATGTACATGTCAACATAAATACAGGCATGTACACACACACACACACATATATATATATTTTTTTTTTTCCTTACATTTATTCTACCCTAACAGCATGTAAACCCCTGTGTGGGACAATATAGAGAAGCCTTAACTTCTAGAATGTGTGCTTTATTATCATAGATTCATAAAATACCAGGTTGGAAGGGACAAGAAGGATCATATAACCCAACCTTTCAGGGTAAGAATATAGTTTAAAAGAGATGGTGCAGCACCCTGTCAAGATGGGCCTTGCAACTGTCCAATGTAGGAGAATCCACCACACCCCTTGGGAGTTTATTCCAATGTCTAATAGGTCAAATCACTACACAAAACATTATATTTTAGTTCTCTGGGAGTTACTGAGCCTTTTTCTCTAACTGATTAAAATTAAAATATTTTTTAAAAAATATATTAGGACATCTCTTTGGTTCTGTCACTGAAGCAGAGTATAGTGCCTGGTAAGTACTTTGTGAATTTCTTACCAAATTGAACAGCAGAAATGCTTTTGATCAGCACTCTGGTAAGTACACATTTTGTATCTGCTCCTTTGGTTTCAGTCAGCAGCACAGTTCTTGGAGCTGGCTGAAACATTCTCAATAACATTTGATAAGTTATCTGCAGAATGGATGCTAAGCCAACAGCAGAAAATCAGGCTGCACAATGTTTTCTCTTGGGAACACTGTACATGCAGATAAACCACTCAGTCAAATCAGCAGAACCAAAAGCTGAAGAAACTGTGCAAGGACAGACCAAGAGATGAACACCTGCTCTTTGAAGGGCCTATCGCATGAGAAAATGAAGAAGTTTCCTCACCTCCAATGCTGCTTTTCCAAGTATTTTCTCCACTATGAAATGCAGAAATAATAACCAGAGAATGTACCATGTTACTTCTACAAATGCAATCTAAGAAAGTCCATGACTATTTATTTCAAATACGCATTTCACACAGAAAAAAATATTTTTAAATGGTAAGAGTAAGATGCACAAGTAATGCTTCAAGACCTTGAACTTCCCCAAATGCTTCCTGCTTCTGAGGTCAATTGCCTCCAGACATGACGTAACAGCCAGCCAGACTGCTGAATCTGGGAAGAGAAGAGTAATTTGACCCTTCTCCAATTCAGCAAAGAGACACCCTCACATTAACCACACACGAAGCATCAAAGAAATGGTCAGCAATAAAAAGTTACACAAAAAGTTAGAACGGAATAGTAGGAATTCACAAGAACAAAACCATTTTCTTGCTCTGCTAGGCCATCTTCCTTTTCTAAAACTTTACCTGCACGTTTCTATGAGATATAGATGATAGGGGAGTCTTTTGCATGATTAAAGGACTGTAAAGCTACCTGAAATTTGTCATGAACTGCAGCATGTGAAGTTCCCACATTTATATAAGACTCCAAATAGAGTAAACTCTGAAATTGTCATATGAGATGTACATTGACAGTCATATGTTGTCCCTCCTGTTTCAGCACCAGTCCATGTTTGGAATCCTTCCCTACCAAGTAATCTTAGAAACTGAGCTCCTATAAGAGCGATGCAAAAGCTAGATATTCACATTAGTCACGATCAGGGATAACGACAAGCTGAACAAAGCTTTTCCTAATGGCACCAAACACAGCTTTTAGCAAAAGTACACCAGTTGTTGTCGTACTGTAAAGAACAGTTTCAATCGCTAACACTAACAGGCAGCAGATAAATGTGCATTTCATGGGTGAATGTCTGCAAGTGAATTTTGAACTCTTCAGTAGAAGACTGGTACTTGCTTGCTCCTATCAGCACAGATTGCCTGTAAATTCTGATATCACCTGGACTAAACAGAAGGATCACATTCTGAATCCTCCAGTTAACACAGATGCAGAATGTTCACTGAAAAGGCTGCTCATACATTGTGTTTCTCTTCAGATTCAGGGGATAAAAGTTGCCAAAAGGAAGTCTCAGGGGGAAAAAAAAAGAAAAAGAAACAGAAAAAAAAAAACAAAACCCAACGTGAAAAGGTGCCAAGCAAGAAGGTAGCTAAGACTGTAACTGGAGAAAAGACTCTGAAATGTGAAGGAAAATTCTAGAGATCAGAGGTGCACGGAGACAAAAGAATGCAGGGACTGCCCAGGGGCCTTGGCCAGTGACGTGAGATTGGTAACTAAAAAGAGATGCACAGCAAAAAGCAACACAACTTTTTACACAAGATTCCCAAACCAGTAGCTTCCTCCTTGCAAGTGAGTATGGAAAATTAATCAAGTGTGATAAAAATGTAAATATTGTTGGTTCTTAAATAAACCTCATAATGTAGCAACACTACGCACTAGTTGTATGTCTGTCTCACCTCTGAGAGCTGTCATACTGAGTTTCCTGTTAGCTCTCAGCATGCTGTGCCTTATGAAGACTGTTACCTATTCACAAAAGTTTAAGGACATTTTATTCACCATTTACAAAACAAAAATATAAAAGGAACACAGGAAGAATTCAAACTTGCTCAAACTGAAAAAAACCTACACAATTCAACTTTATAACTGCAGGTCTCAAACAGAAGTTTTGCATTGTAATCACAAAAGCATTTTTGGTAGAAAATGGTGTACACTAAAAAAAAAAGAGAGAGAGAGAGAGAGAGAGTGTGTGAGAGGACTTCATACTGCTAGCTGCAGCTACCTCCTGGAAAAATGCAGCTTACCCAATCTTAAAATGAAACACTAGTCTAAAATCTAAGTTCACAATTAATAATAATAAAAAAAAGTTATTAATCCATGGAAGGGTATCAAAGAATTACATTTCATGTATTATGAAAGGAAACACACAGAACTATAAAAGCTTAAGCAAAAAAAAGAGCATCTTAGTCTCTTAGGAGTTCATTTTATGCTGAAAAGCCTCTCTAAAAAGGTTATAAATGCCATATTAATTTCATTAGAAAAGCTCCTGTGGCATGTTAATTTAGTTTCTGGCACTGGTATTGCGTCTTTTCAGATACACAAAATCTTAGGAGGTAACTTCATTAGCAGTAAAGATCTGAGAAAGGCAACCAAAAATTTTTAAAGCGATCGGTGACAATTCAGTTTGGAAGCATGCATGTTTATTAATAGACTATCATTCTCTTCTAATTAACAACACAATGACACAGAGGAGCTAGCAGGCTCTCTTACTGAAATTATGTTATCCTCGAGGCCTCTGTGTTTGCAAAGATTGTATGAACAGCTTTCAAGATTAACGACCTACTCCTTTTTTTAAGGCAGATTTTCATCTTCAGTAATCACACAGAAACTCTGAATGGCACAATGTCCACCTGGAGACCAGTGGCAAGTGGTGTCCCTCAGGGGTCAGTGCTGGGACCAGTGCTGTTTAACATCTTTGTCAGTGACATGGACAGAGGAATTGAGTGCACCCTCAGCAAGTTTGCAGATGACACCAAGCTGTGCGGCACAGTTGACTTGCTGGAGGGCAGGGATGCCATCCAGAGGGACCTGGACAGGCTGGAGAGGTGGGCCCAGGCCAACCTCATGAAATTTAGCAAGGCAAAGTGTAAGGTCCTGCACCTGGGTCACTGCAATCCCAAGCACAAATACAGGCTAGGTGGTGAGTGGCTGGAGAACAGCTCTGAGGAAAAGGACCTGGGGGTCTGGGTGGATGAGAAGCTCAACATGAGCCAACAGTGTGCACACGTGGCCCAGACAGCAACTGTGTCTTGGGCTGCATTAAGAGAGGCATTACCAGCAGGGCAAGGGAGGTGATTCTCCCCCTTTACTCTGCTCTTGTCAGACCCCACCTGGAGTACTGTGTGCAGTTCTGGAGCCCCCAGCACAAGAAGGACATGGAACTGTTGGAGAGAGTCCAGAGGAGGGCCACAAAGATGATCAGAGGGCTGGAGCACCTCTGCTATGAGGACAGGCTGAGAGAGTTGGGGCTTTTCAGCCTGGAGAAGAGAAGGCTTCCAGGAGACCTTATAGTAACCTTCCAATATCTGAAGGGGTCCCAGAGGAAGGCTGGGGAGGGACTATTCACAAGGTCTTGTAATGACAGGACGAGGGGGAATGGGTTCAAATTGGCAGAGGGGAGATTTGAACGGGATATTAGGAGGAAGTTCTTCACAGTGAGGGTGGTGAGACACTGGAACAGGTTGCCCAGGGAGGTTGTGGCTGCTCCCTCCCTGGATGTGTTCAAGGCCAGGCTGGATGAGGTCTTGAGCGACCTGATCTAGTGGGAGGTGTCCCTGCCTATGGCAGGGGGTTGGAACTGGATGATCTTTAAGGTCTCTTCCAACCTAAACCATTCTATGATTCTATGAAGCTGGATATGACATGCAACAACAGCCTCATTTTATGATGCTAAGAAAGAAAGTTTCCTCCCCACCCCAACCCACTGGACACAGTAGGTAAATCTGGATGCAAGGTATGTTAGTGCAAGTGTGTACAACAGCATTAGCAGCTTCTCCACCCCAGCCTTAATTCTGTAACCTGACTTACACATGCAGGCCTCTGAAGCTATCTCTGGTCTCATTTGTTACTAAACTCAACAGAAGACTTTTAGCCTAAGATAAATTTATAATACACAAATAGATAGAATATAAGTTCTGTCAAAATAAATATGTATATACTTAGAAATATGTTATTTTGTATGATTTAGGTCGTGCCGATTTTAAAACCTGCATGCATTTACTGGTTGAGACATCCTGAACTCAGTTACCGTCTAAAAGCAAACTATTTTCTCTTAGCCATGCTTTAAATTCAGGCTATTCATTCACTTTTAGTCATGAGAAAGGAAATACAAGGGAACCTCTTTAAACTACAAAGGTCCAACCTGTGTCATCAAAGCTGCTACCTTTATGTATTCATGACATTTATCTAATGAATCAAAAGTCTTTAAATCAGGAGTGAGTGTCTTTCTGTAAAGGATGTTATAGTACAACTAGATCTACAGATTTTAAAGCAAAACTCCTACTTCAAGTTCTGTAGCCTGAGTGATACCAGGAGATTGGACCATAAAACCTCATAAATGTCCCAGTAGACTCAAATCTAATGAGTCACATCCTAGGCATCTCTTCATCAAAACACTAAATTCCCACTGAAGGCAACAGCAGATGTGAAGTCTCTGAAGAATTTACCCATTAGTATATACAAACCACACTAGAATAATAAAAGGTAACTTTTTAGCCATGCTTCCCTGAACACTACAGCAAATTTTATTACTCTTATTACATTTGCCCATTTTTTGGACAGTTCAGTTTAATTTTTTCTTGAGAGGTACTGAAAAAATTTTTTTTAGACAATTTGTTTCACAACTATAATTATTTACAAATCAGTGTAAATCCTCTGAGTGGCAAGCATGGAATTGATAAGACAACATATATTTAGAGAAGTTCTGCAGGTCAATCCAAAGTGGCAAGAACGAAATGCAACCAGCTGCTAATGAAGTACTTTTGTCATTTTCAGGAAAATAAATAATCTGAAAGTCAATTACTTTAAGCTACAATTGAAACTGGTGTTACTAAACTGAAACCCTTTAAAACAAAAATGGCAGGAACACACAGAAAAGAAAGGCACTTAGTACTTCTGAACACACTGCATTCTTAGACAAGCATGGATGGAAATGGCATGAAGGGTGGTTTCCTTTCAACAGATACTTTTCTGCAAAAACATAAAAGCAGGAAAGCCACAGAAGCACATCTGATCAACTAGCTCTATCAGATTAAGAACCTATCCAACTGACCTTGCAGAATCTGGGGCTTCCAGCACAAGAGACCTGCTGGAATAGGCCCAGAGGAGGGCCACAGAGATGATCAGAGGACTGGAGCACCTCTCATATGAAGACAGACTGAGGGAATTTGGGCTGTTCAGTCTGGAGAAGAGAAGGCTCTAGTGAGACTTTATAGCTACATTTCAATATCTGAAAGGGACCTACAGGAGGGCTGGGGACGGACTGTACAGAATGGCTTGTGATAGGATGAGAGACAATGGTTTGAAAATAGAGCAGGGTAGATTTAAGGTGGACATAAGGAAGAAGTTCTTCACAATGAAGGTGGTAAAATACTGGAACAGGTTGCCCAGGTTGCCCATTGAGGTCCCATCCCTGGCGGCATTCAAGATGAGACTTGATGTGCCCCTGGGCAATCTGATCTAGTTGGATGTGTCCCAGCTTCACTGCAGGGAGGTTGTACAAAATGACCTTTGAGGGTCCTTTCAAACCCAATGCAATCTGTGAGCCTGTGACTAGCACACAAACTTCAGTTTCTTTTAGTAAAGTGTAATCATTACAGAGTTAGGTGGTGCTTGTTTTAGATTACATGCTGTTCGTCATGGTCACCTTCCATTCTATTTCTACTCTACAAAATTCTTGCAATATCTACTATCTTGTTTTCACAGATAAATAATGCAGGTTCTATCATCCATGTCAGAGATGAAGACATGAACTAATGGCAGAGTCAGAATATTTTTGTATCTATGCAGAACTCGAATTTTTATTTTTAAAGGTAGTAGAGACATACAGAATCATATCCAGAAAACAAACAAAACTATGGAAAGAGCATGTGAGCTCTCAGTTAAAAATAAAAGGCTTTTTAGCCTACCATGTGTGCTGACATGAAATAGGACCTTCCAACTTATAAATGCTCTCCAAAAATACTGTAATTATGAACTGCAATGCTTGCTTGAATGCCCTAAAATGAAGAAATATTTTCTTGGATACTCAATTCCTACTGTTACATTGCGGGGGGGAAAGCAGCAAAAGGAATGTTTAGCAGAGCCGTGACAGCACAAAAGAAATGTATATGCAAATGCAGGTTCAATTTTAAGCAGGCTTGTCTAGGGGATAGAAAACTGACTATTATTATAAATTACAGGGGGGAAAAAAAGAAAACACAAGTGTTTGCAGCTGATACACAGTTCTTCTTTTTCAGGTATAGAATCAATATTTTTAATTGGGGTTTTATAGCTTGACTATTAATGAAGTCATGGCTTTATCAGGCAGCTTAATCATCAGGATAAGAATAAACTTTTCAAAAGTACTTCATATGACCTAGAAGCCTAAATCCCATTAAAAGAAGTTATGTGATCTCTTAAGTACCTGTAGTCAGCTTTTCAAGTGAGTCAAGGAGCTTTGGAAGCTTTTAAAACAATTCTCTCTTCACAGGCTACTGAAATAAATAGAGAAGCTGAAATGAAATATTGTGTATCTCTCAAAAAAAGTAGAATTATATAAACTATTAACATACAAAACTTAAAGCATTCTGCTGCAAAGATCTACCAAACCACAGAACCCTCACAGCTGCAGTCTACTTTCTGTTTCATTTGATCAGCTTTGTCAAAACCTGTGACATGTATATATATAAGATGTGATCCAAAAGAGTGCTTTACTTTGTTTGTGAACTAAGTAATACATTTAAAAGGAATTGTGCTATTTTTTAAGAGTAATATATGTTTCCTCTAATACCATGAAATCCTACTAACTTTTTCTATAAATACAACAAACCCTTGTCTTATTTAACATGCATTATATGCAGTGACCCAAATTAACAGTGCAAAACTTGAAGAAAAGGGCTGTTAGATCTCCAGATATCATCACCACATTCCAGCCAAACAAACAGTAGGCTCATGCAGCACAGAAGGAATGCTGCATATTATTAGCAACTCTCTCCATCCAGATATTTTATTAAATGGGTGATAAACTTCTATATTATGTGGCTGTTCAGGAATTGATTTTTAACAAATAATAAATCTTTTTTAAACCCCAACTTTACTGGCAAACTACTGCACAAACAGCTGCCTCCCTACAGGTTTTGGGATTTTTTTTTTAATAAGTATTTTTCCTATTTGTCAATAATTCATTCTTCTGGAACACATGCATGGAAATCTTCAGCTACATTGATATCAGCCTTTTCCTTGAAAAAACACTAGTAACCCCTGATAACTATATTAATATTATACTTGTATATATACACAGCTACTGTTTTTCATTTGCTTTGTAACTTCAGCTGGAAGATCAAATAAAGGTCAGGTTTTGTATAAACATCTGTACAAAAAGTCAAGTTCTGCTTTGGCATTTTCACCTTTATGATACTAGCAAACTCCATTCTTACTACTGCAGCTAAGCAAAAAATTAAATGGATCATGTTAGTGCTCATTATCTCAAATTATACAATTATAATTAACAGTACATTACATTTCTCATGGCGTGGTGATAAAAACAAATAAGATAATCACAAGCTACCATAATCAGAGCTTCAGTTATTAGAATTTTTTTCAACTAGATCTCACAATTTGACTGTACCACACTGAACCATTTATAAAATTAACACCTCTTAAGACCATGAAATATACTCTGCAACACCGGGCAGGGTACAGGTTTCCTCGAAATCTGCTTTTTTTCCTCTCTCTCTCTAAACATACTGTATTTTAAATAGTCATATCCAAGTGAAATACAGCTTGTGGATAAAACATCACTGAAAAATCACACCTATATGGCAAACTATTCTGTACAGCTCCATTTTGCTCCACTTTAAAAGCAAATACAGTAACATCAGTGTAAGCAGCACAAAACAGTTTGGGTTTTTGTGGGTTTTTTTTGTTTGGTTGTTGATTTTGTGGGGTTTTTTTGTTTGTTTGTTTGTTTTTTAACATAGATACCAGTCAGACTTAATCTGTAGCAATCTGGCAGCAAAAGATTTTGTTTTCCAGGTGTGAGAAGAGTAGGAACCCAGCTGTTGACCATTCACTGTTTTAACATTTTGGCTTAAAATATATTTTACTGCTAAAACTATTTCCTCTGAGGTCATCTTCAGCAAAGAGATCAGAACTCCACAACTCAAAGGCTATTTTCTAGCATTATTTTAGGTCCATTTCAAGGGTTTGGTGACAGTGGATTGTTTGGCTTAAAACACTCTAGACCTTTTTCTCAAGTCCCCAAGGACTGAGACAGCATCACTCTCAAGGAATTTGCCACAGACAGAGCAATTTTCTCCTCCAGTGGCAAGTCTCAGATTTGTTGAAGAAAAACATTCACAGAAAGCATATGTACACATGTTATTATAGCTTCCATAAGGTAATAATTGGAGTAAGAACAGTCATAGCAACATACAGAATGAAAATCATGTCCTCTCCCAAACTTCTACTTCCAAAAATAAGGCATCTTTTAATGGAGATAAACAATACTATGAAATCCAGAGAAGAGTATTTCATATTTTTCTTTGATAGCTGAAAATGCACATTTAATGACAACCAGTTTGCTTCACAGTTATCTCCTCTCATGAATGCACATCCCCCTACTTATACTGGACAGGAATATATTTTATATTAAATGAGAGGCATGTGAAATCAAAGTTAACAAGTCAATAGCTTCCATTTTTATGTAAAGTATATTTTAGGAGACAAAACTCAAGGAAGGAAAACTATAATGGCTTTGTTTCTCAAATGTTATATCAAAGCAAGTCAATAGATTATGAGCTAGATGCAACCATCTCATCAACTCCAGATACTTACAACTGAGCTGCTCAAGCATGAATATCCATCTCTTGTGGTAGCACATGGCAATGATTTATATTTCCATGTTAATTGAGGTCTACACTTCACTAATGCAACATTTTGTGCTCATAAGGGCTTCTCTCAAGCACCTGATCTGCATTAGCACTGAGAGAGAGAGAGAGAGCAGCCAAGCTAGCAATACCTCAACTGCTTCATGAGGTTTTCCAGTGCAACTACATATTGCTTATCTGCTGAAATGAGCATATCACCCTTCTGCGGTCAGAGTGCTACCAGGCCTGCAGATAAGTAATTCATCATATCAGTGCAGTGCATGTGCCAGTAAATCAGCACCTTCAGTCTTGCTTCAAAGATTCTCCCATGTAGAATAAGTAATGAACAGTTTGTAGCACGTGCATGTAATAAGAAGCAAAATCAGTTCAAGCAGACTTGGAGCCCAATGCAAAATTGTTAATTTCCCAGTCCTAAATCCTGAGATTGACTTTCCAACATGTTTGACCCATTCACCTTTGCCTGTTCCAGGAACTCTCCCTTTGAAGGGCAGAGGAATTGAGAAAAGAATTTGGGATTGATAAAGCAGTAGAAAACTGATATCCCCTGTTACTAAGATGACGTAGACCAGGGAGAGAGAGAGAGAGAGAGACAACATAACAATGATTACTGTTACAAACAACATAGCTCTAGACTTCACAGTGCTACTCTTTCACAGAATCACAGAATGGGATGCCAAAAGAAAATTTCAACATTGCAGAATAATAAAAATGTAAACTGTGCTGCCAGGAGACATTACAGCTGTCTATGTGGTTCTTCTTCAAGAGAACCTCTATTACTGAAGGAGGAGAAAAGAAACTGTAACCTTCATAGAACATGGTGGTGGGTTTTTTTTCACAGCCTTTAGTTTTCTCCTATTCTTGCAAAGAACTGACATCCTTTTATTAATCCTGATTAAATTCTGCTTTTAGTATATAAGCATCTATCTTTACATTTCCTGCTCAATACTGTTCTACAGTCTTTATCTATTAAGGATCCTGAGCATGGAATGTCAGAGCAGAGACGTACAAGTACAATTTCAGAGGAGAAAAATAAAATAGGTAAAGATACCTCCCAGGATTATTTTTATGAGTACAAAAAACCTTTCCTAACTTATTTGAAACTCTGCCTCCAGGTATTTAACAGTGAACAGAACAGAGGAATTCCACCATAACACAAACATGCAAAAAAGCTTCAATCATAAGTAGATAGATGTGAGTTCTGTATACATGAGGTCCTAAAATATTGAAGCCATACAAAGAAGCCTGAATAAACAGTCTATCGCTAAGAAACACAACTTCTACATAACCAGTCATTCCAAGCATTCCTCATCCACTAAAAGTCATCCCCAACTACTAGAGGGATCAAAAACTCACACCTTTTTCCTGGTTTGAGCTAGAACAGAAAAATTCTGTTCAGTGATTTTACTTTTCATCCCAGTCCCTTCTTAAGTAACTGCAATTTCTGAAGTTAACAGCACCTTTTTTACAGTGTCTGCTTCTGGAAGTGATGATGATGATGTTGCTAGTTAGAAACAAGGGCTGGCTTGTGGAAATGCTCTTGCTTATACTTGCTCCTATGGAGACCAAGATCACTGCTAAATTTTGTGTACTTTTTTGTGGGTACAGAGGGTAAAAGGCCACACCTGTGGGAAGGACCAAACAGGACCAGTAACCCTAAACTTTCCCATTCCATATATATTATAGACTGTACAAAACTGAGGCATCACAAGGATCAGTCTTTCCCCAAAGACGGGTCTGTACTTCTTTGTCTTTGATCCCAATCCATGCGTTCCCGAACGCAGCTCATGAATCTCCTTCCCCTTTGCCTGCCCACAGTGCCACTGGTGATGTAACTGCCATCAGGCAGGTTGGGTTCTATGTTGATGTTTTACATATTTGATTTTTTAAATTAAAGCCGGGTTTGTTTTCAATTTGTTAAATATCTCCCCCGTATTCATTTTCTCTTCCACTTCTGGGAAAGGAGAGAGGTTAACAGAGAGCATCTGTCACTTATTTAGTGATCAGCTCTGCCCTAACCCTTGACACCTTCACATGGGTCTTTCAACACAGAATAAACATCATTTAAAGCTCAATATTAGAATATCCTATTTTCTGTTCTGTCAAAACTACACATGATAAGAAGCTATGAGAATAACTCACAAGACCTCAAATCCTTGTGGCAAACTGCCACTGAGATCTGGAGCTTCCCCTTAATGGTGTGGCATTGACATGCCCTTCCATGATTTTCTTTCAAGTTCTCCTTTTATGATTATTGATAAAATAAACCTGAAACACTGAAGGGAAAAAAAAACAATTATATAAAGCCATTCAGCTATTGTGATTTTTATTTTACATTCCAAATTTTCAGGTTAACTTCACAAATTCTGAACTTAACGCTCAGCTTCTAAATGCTGAGCCATCCCTCTACTCGCTGTTAATGAAAGGTTATTATTTTGCAATGACATTTTCTTAACAGCAAACTGCCTGCACTTACCAGACTTCAGACACTGTATCAACCTGACTTGATTTAATGTTATCCTTGTGACCTCCTCTGGGAGACTACTACATTATATGTTATTATTTGTTATTTCTGTTGTGCTGAAAGGAAGTTTCACCCCAGTTGAAACTGTAGAACTGATAAACACATGATGCTTCCTAAATCCTTCCCACATGTGAACTTTTATCTACAGGTGACACATTTTTCATTATTTCTGTTGGAATGATGTAATTCTGCCCTCCCTTTAATTTACCTGGTCTCTTCCTGAGATAAAGATGTAAAGTTATTTAGAGAGTCACAGGAGATGATTTCATTGCTTCATACTTAATTACAGTTTGTTAAACCAATGCTTTCTTTACACTAAAATAATCTTTTCACATTACCACAATGTTCTTTGATACACCTGTATGTCCTGCTTTCCTCTGGAATTGGAAATGTAACAGCTTTAAGACTTAAAATAGAAACTGATGGGATGTTAAACATTCTCAGGTGAGAATGGGAAGGTTTCTGGTAAGGGATAATAGATCTGAGGCTAAGTGCTCCTGATATATCCATCTGCAACACTTTGTTCTGGGTTCTGTTGTCAGGTGCATCATTCTGATTTGACTGCGCTGTCATAACCTCTACCTAGATGCAGAATTTGACAGTCTGCTTTTACTCCTGTTTGCTGCTTAGGACAGACTGAATCTAATTAATAAACTAACGGTTGCCACCATCAAGAATTCATCCTTTACGCTGATCTCAGTGCTAACAGGGAAACTATTTAAGACAGAGCAAAAGCTCCTTTGCAGTATCTTGGAAATTCTGGAGGTAATATAAATGTTCACACAAAAATTTAATGAGTATATAGCTAGACATACATCTGGGATCACTCCCTCTATGTTCTTGCTTATCAGTTTTCCAATAGGGCTTAAGTACCTGAGAGAGTCACTTACCAGTAATAAGAAACAACTCATTCAAACCAATAGATGGTCAGTGACTGCTCCTCACACTTTTTTTTTCTTGTTGCAATAGATCTCAAAAGACATGGAAAATGCTGCTCAACATATTACCTCCTATATGATCTTACTTGGAATTCTTATAATCACGATTTGCATAGTTCCAGACAGATAAAACCCTTTACAACAGCTCCCAAACTAGAGTTCTATCATTACTGTGCTTTGAGTGTCTATGCTGACACTGCCTATCGCTGTGGGAGTGCTTTTGAAGAACGTCATACTTCCTGCACTATTCAGAAAGTCATTACAACATAAGAAAGTGACTTAACAACAATGATGAGCAATGTTGCAAAGGTCTTTACTCTGATGCCCTCACTCTTGAGACTAGAAGTAGTCCAGGGAATGACTGAATTGTAATCACACATTTTGACAGTACCAATACAATAACCTTAACCTCGTCTGCTGTGTAACACAGAGCAAAGGAATTTGTTCAATATTTTTTTTCATCAGGATTTTTTTCATTCAAATTTCCTAATAGGCAATTATTATTTTACCAGTTTCTATGGTACTATCACCATGGCAGCTAGACATTTAAATCACAGGCATTAGAACATGACTCTGATAACTTCATAGCAATAACCTACAAATATATTACATCTCCTGGTCATGTGATAGAGGTCACTAATGGCATCAACAAACACCAGAACTAGAAATGTGGTATTTCAAGCATCTAATTAAAGAACAAGTGCACAGTGTTCCTTATGCTACTTCTGAAAACAATAGTGGAAATATAACCATTGTAACAAACAAGAGAATCAAAATTCTTTCACAGTTTGCTCAGTTTCTACACGGGGTTTGCCCTTTCTTTGATTGACTAGTCAAAGCATATGATTACTCAGCAGATCCTAAGAGAATGTGCAAGTGGAAAAATATTCACTGTACAGCACCAAGTATCCACAAAACACTGATGGATAAAAATAGCTTCTTTAGCACTGTACAAAGAAAATACTTTATTCCCTGCACAGGTTAGATGGTATTGAAGCCTCACATACAAGACTGAAGTCATGATCAGGGAGCATAACTCAGCATTCTGACTGATTATAGTTTCAACATACACTATGAAACACATTAATTTTACTAAATGTATCATTAAACATTTACAGAAATGCTCATTCTAAAATTAAAAAAAAAAAAAAAAAACAACCCACAAAAAAACTTCAAAGCATTAAAAATACTTTCAGGAATATCAACCCTGTATTTCTTGTACAAATTACATAAGCAATCACATTTTCAAACTGTCTTAGAACAAATCCATAACATTGTCCAGAGATTTCTGATTTTCAAATTAAATTTTAAATCCTCTTCATCAAAAGGATGGGAGACTAAAATATTAAATGCACTTATTAACACGTTTAATAAAAACAAATAAGCAATCTCAAGGATTTATCTATTTCAAGCTTAAAGATTTGCCAAGGGTCCATCCAAAAATTATGAAGTAAAGTAAATACACATAATATCAACAGTATTATTCATTAAAACAATACAGCAAAGCACTACGACTAAAAATCAGTGGCATAACTCTATGCTAAAATAGCAGCACTGAACTCAGTAAAATAAAAATATGAAGCAAATTGAGAATGAGATGAAATAGGTCACAATTAGCCTTCTCTTGAAACTACTTTAAATTAGAAATACTCAACGAAGAAGCAGTTATGCTAGAACAATATAAAAACAGAATTGTAACTCAAGTCTTTCAGATCTCCAGTATCTCTACGCTTGTTAGACTCAGAGTTTTTCCACTCTTGGACCAGTAGCTGAGAAAGGACAGCTAAACAAAAGGACTAGAAAATGTTGGGTGGCGAATTAGTCGTATTGTTACATTTACACACAAGCACTAATTAATCTGCCTTTGAAACAAAACCAATTAATTACTGACAAGGATTGACAATGGTTCTGCCATCTTATTTGTGGATGCTTTCTCAATTTTGTCTCATGCTTTGACTCATGAAACTAATAATAAAGAAATACACTAAGATGTAGTGTAATACCTGTACATGTGTACCACACTTTCACTGGTAAACTTCTACTCTTGGATAAGACTCCACTGCAGAAATTTTCAGATCATCTAAGCAGCCAGGTTCACCTCCCAGGTTTTTTCATTAGGGCAACACCAATTAACGTTCTCAGAAGGTCTACATACCAATTAGCTTTGTACTTTAGTCTAAATATCTATGAATGCCTTTGCACGGCTGCACAGTGGTTATCCATTATAAATGAACCTGTACACTTCAAAAGTCTTCAGTAACAACACAACAAAAAAGCCTTTTCTACTTCTTTCAGTCTTCAATTTAATAACAGCTGCGCTTGATATTTTAAGAGCTTTCCATTTCCTTAATTAAAAGTTTATGTTTATTTTTTTCCTAATATGAGTCCCCAGATATTTCAGGAAATTCAAGACAAAAGGAGATTCAGATTTCATAATGTTTCTGGGAATGCAGAATATATTAAACAGAAGGAAACATCATTAAACACCAAGATCTAAAGTCTAGACAATCTAGTGACAAATATTCCACTTATTCCCTTAACCTTTCCCTCCTTCAGCTCCAACTTTCTCACTAGCAATACATAACTATGTGGGAACATGCTAATGTTGTTCTCCTCCTAGTCAGAGTATAGAAGTTACTTTGTCTAAAGGCCAAATAACAATACATGACAAGATGACATACAGATTTTCAAATTTCTTAAAGGTCTATACAGTAAATAAATAAATAAAAACCCACAACATTTTCCCCCCAGATAGCAGAAATGCAACAGCAATGAACTCGTGAAAGATGCTACATGACATTAGAACATCAGTGATTAGATTTAAAATGTATAGTTTTAAATAAAATGAGATGTTATTCATACTGACTAGTTAAAACATTGATTCCTTAATTTTTTAGTAAGTAGCACAAAAGACAACTATGGCAAAAACAAGCACAATGGTTGCACTGGTAAGAAATAAGCCAGTGTTCATATTCTTGCATGTAAACAGGCTTTACAAAATTCCTGACCTGGAGTCCCACTGACTTAAAGTCTCTTCAGTCTCTGGCCTTTCTACTGAGTCTGCTACCATCACAGTAAAGAAGACGTGCCAGGACAAAGAAAGATGCAGAGGTAGGCTTCCTATGAAAGGACTAAGTACCTTCCAACCTGTTCATTCCATATGTACTTGGAGTCTGTAATATTCAGCCATTATTTGAATTTGCAGTGGTAAACCAAGACCAAAATCTTTTAGATCCCATCTGCAAAAAAAAAAAATCTACCTTTTTCAAAAATAGATACATTATGATTAAGCAAATGATCAGGGGTTTTTCCACTATACACATAGCAGTTCATTAGTCTGAATAGCTGATCCCAACCTAGCCTCGCTCTCTTGACAATTACTACATTATACATAAATTAAGCTGTCCTGAAGGTGACTGACATTCTTGTAGAAAAATATAACACCACAAAAGAGCAAGATTCACAAAAACGTCATTTCTATTCCATGTCATACCATCATTTCTGCTGTGTGGGCAATACACAACCCACACTGGTTCTATATTCCACTCCACGATCAACGGTGTTCATTTTGCTTGAGCAAAAGTATGCAGGCTTCCAAAAGAAAGTACTCTAGAGGAAGGCAGGCAGAGGTTTTCAGCTATATTCCAGATTCAAATGGGGAAACTCCAGCTTGCCCCTGTGTACACCTGGACAAAATCTAGACCGCATCCACAGAAGAGAGACCATATAGTCAATTCACACCAACAGCAGAAAACAGAGCCAGATCCAGTCTCAACAGCTACCACATTTACATTTTAGTAATAGATTATAAATAACAAAACAATATTTTTCCTACCAACAGCACTTTCTGTTCCAGAAGCTTAATATACTTTGCTTTAGATCTGTGCCATAGCAACCTTTTTTAAAGTCAATGTCATTTGTAAGGACTGAGTTAAAAATGTGGGCCAAATTTATCACATGTTAGTTTCCTTTGGATATAGAGCTCAGAATACTGACTGCATGTTATGCTAGACATGATCTGAGTTGCATATGTTGCATGCAACAATACATTTTAAACCAGTCCTTTGCAAACTACTTGCCCTGATCATCAGTTTCAAGTATTTGTCTGAGATGCTGAAGGTCAAATGAAAAGTGTGAAAGGTTTCTTTCTGTTTACATTAAATTGATATCTGTGTGCTAGAAATTGTAGCACTGTTCGGGCCTAGGGAGAGAAACCTCAAGAGTTTATCAAAATATGACAGCATCACAGTTTATCAATTTAAAGGCACATCCAAGGGACATCAGAAGAAACCATTCCCTCTTGCAGTGTAGAGCTATGTATGCCCCTGTCGCCATGAGTATCACCGTGTGTGCATGATACTGACCACTGAGGAGGAACTTACAGTGACACAACTACAGCAAAAGTAGCCAACAATTTATTTTTAAATTTTCAGCACTGGTTCATGAGGGGCTTTGCATCTTACGTCAGGCAGATGCTTAACGAGTCTGTAGAATGAGCTTAGAACAGACATATTCCTACAACCACCAAGGTAAGCGTAGGGGTAGTGAGCTTTTAAAATTTAGATTATGTAAGGTCATGTGCCTCGCTGCATTATGCTTTATATGCACATTATATCTCACTGCACTGTATTGCACCCTGTGAACTCTAAAAGCTCATCATTCACACGGATTCTGACAGGTTCCCTTTTTGTAGCTTTGTCAGAGAGCAATCATATATATAATATTTAGCAGAATAATGTCAATCCCCCAAACGTCCTGACAGGATCCAGGAACGACAGAAGGTGATACCACCTGCCCAAACCGGCCTCTTGGCCGAGCAGCAGCGGACCACCCGGCCGGCCAGCTGGCTGCCTCGATCAGATAAAGCCGCGAATGCAAGAGCGAAGCTCAGGCGAGCGTCTGCAATGCAGAAGCTCTTCCCGGAGCTCATCAATGAGCTGAGGGAGACGGGGCGGGGGCAAAGCCGGCAGACCTGCCCGCATCCCCATCACAACAACCCAAGGCACGGGGCGGGAGGCGTTTCTAAACGCCCGGCTTTGCCCTTACCAGCTCCAGTGAGGGCTTTGCCCTCCGGCTGCCCGCAGTTCGGCACAGCGGGAACTTCTGCAGCCGGGGCGGAGCGGGCAGTCCGCAGGCAAGGACACTACTGCGTGTCGGGCGCACCTGTGCCACCTGCGCTGAATGCCACCGGCCCGTCCACCGCACCGACCGGCCCCTGCCGCGCTCCCAGACAGAAGACAGGAGGAGGGAGCAGCAGCTCTTACCTGCTCCCGCTGCTCCTCCCGCAAGCCCTTACTAACCGAGCTCCNGGCAGACGGAAAGCGAGACCCACCTCCCGCCACCGCCTCCTTCCCATGAAGTCACCGGCCGCAGGGCCCTCCCCTCGGCTGCCCGCAGCGGCCCGGCTAGCCGCGCTCCGCCCCGCGCCGCGCCCGCCCCCGCGGTAGCGGGCTCCACCGAGGAGCGGGGTCGCTCCACACGGGCGGCGCCTGCCCGCCGCCTTCGCCGGCCCTTTTCGCAAGCTCGGCCTCGCCGTCTCCAGCCACAGAAAGAGGCGGGAGCAAAGGGCGGCAGCGCACAGCCCGGGAAGACGGGCCGCAGCCGTCACGGCACAACGAGCGCTCTGCCGCCCTGCGCGGTTCCCACAGCAGCCAGAGACGGAAAGAGCCGACTCCTTTCCGAATCCATCCCTGCCTTCTTGTGCCCTCTGCAAAGAGGGTTTGCCATTCTAAGTTACTGCTTTCCGTGTACCTTGTGTTTCGATACTTGGTGTTATTTGCGCAAGGGATGACAGTAAAGTTTACTTCAGCGTACAGCAACTTCTCAAAGAACCTGGTTCCAGCTACTTCTCTGGTCACATTACCCGTCTTCTGTCTGACTTGATTAAAACTGCCTCTTTCGTTTAAAATCTAGTTTTACTGAAAGAGAGGAAAAGGAACCGGATCAAGGACTGAACCATTAAAACTAGGGATTCCTTTTTTCCACTATGACAAAAAATAGAAACATGCAATATCAAGCGTGAGGCAAGATATGTGGGATAGAAGGAAAGAAATACATAAATCATAGTCAGGAATACCTGCTAAGAAGAGTCTTCTTATCTAGAAGATGACACATGATCAGTGACAAATACAGCAACGCTAAATCCCTAAGGAAACAGATATTACACCCTTATGTTTACATGTTTTGCACAGCACAGCTGGAGAAGTTTAGCAGACAACACATTTTCATATCATAAGCAATTGAGGTTTGATGGGGAAGAAAATCAGATCAGTTGCTTTACACTCTAGTTCTCTGCTAAACCCCCAACATCAGTTTAGAATGCTGTTGAAACCTCCAAAATTTCACTTAACCTTTGAAAAATACATGCTTTTGCAGATCCGGAGGAGGACAGAAATTAAAACATTTGAAAAAAAATTCCTTGTTGACATTAATCACTGTAAACCATCTGAGAATATTTTCTATATTCCAATCCATAAACCTGGACTTATTATTAATTTTATTGCAGTTATAAAATAGGCAGCTGACAATTTATGAACCCAGCTTTTCTCTAAGTTTTCTTTTTATGCTATATATATTCTGAACTTTCATATAATACATCATAATGGTACTGTGTTTACCTCCACCCTCAAAAAAACAACAAAATTTTAGAGACAATAGAAATTAATAATTAGTCAGGAATCACACATCTATAAAGAAAAGAAACATTTCAATTAGAAATAGGGCTAAAATCACCAATGTTCACATATAAAGTTAATTTTACTAGTTTAGGTCCAGATCCTTTAATCTTGCTTTAAAAACCTTGTTCCCCGTAGTTGTTTTATGTTGGCTATGTATCTTTGGCTCTCAAAATGCAGTTTCACAAAGAGTGGTAAATTTTTGTTTCCCCTTGAAGGACACTACTGAACAAGCATCCAGGTTGCACTTTCTCAGTAGGACTTCTTTACAGTGCAGCATTTTGCTTTCCCACAGTAGTGCATCAGTAACAGCAACAATATGTATGTGGACTGTATCCCACGGAGCCCTGTAATTCCCATTTTACAAATGCAGCAATTACACAGAGGTTAAACAAATTGAAGAAGAGGCGATTAACTTCCAGTCTGTGTAAGGAAGACATGAAATCCACGTGCAGGCCTGCTCGTGATTCGTAAGAAATATCCTGAAAATACAAGCATTTAGATGTAAACATGTATCTGCTATATGCATTTCATGACCTCCAAGACATTCTCCTGTTGGAATCAACAACATGCAAAAAGCTTTGTCACAGTTAGTGTGATCTGCCTAGAGCTGTTTCCTTAAAAGTCATTGAGTAACATATTGGTAACTGCTTCTGTCATTTACTGCCTTATAGCCATTGTATATATAAAGCCATTGAGTCTCCCTTCCCAGATGCCCAGCCTTTTTGGGGCTACCATCTCTTGTGTTTCTGCTGTCCTACAGCACAAAGCTATTTACAAACAATAAAGTAACACATCTACATGGTAGCCATCTACAATGTATATTATCCTCTGTAATTTGAGTTCTACCACTCCCATACAATCTGAGCCCACAGCGAGTTACATGGATTCTAGGAAGGACAGCGAGTGAGTTCTGGATGGAAAGCTTATAAAAACTGAAGGTAAGCTTGCAGTTTTATTGCTGTAAATATAAGAACATTAGGTTTGATCCTTAGAATCAATAGGATTTTTTTCAGAAACACTTTGTCTAGCAAATTAAATGAAGACAGTGAATTATTCCTAAGAAGAAAAACTTCTCTCACCATCTTTTAAGATTGCTACATGAACAATAGTCCATAATAACGGTAGCTCTGTAGCAACTGGAAGTTTCTAGTGAAAAACCTTTTTTTGTTACTCTATTTAATATACAGGACACAGAAAAATATTTCCTTGAAGGCCTAGAAAAATCTTTAACTTCAGATATAAATGAAAGCTTAAAATAAATGAATGAAATGCACACACACACAGAGGCCAGCTGAAAATGCAAGAAGGACAAGACTAGCTTCTCCACCTCCTGACCTATGAAACTGGGACCCAGAAGAGCTTAGCTGCTTCCTATTTGACTGAGGTCTTTTAATTGTTATTATTAAATGTCACTGAAATAAACAGCATTTCTTGTCAGCCAACTGCTTTTATTACTTGTTGACTCTGAAATGTCTACTCAACAAGAGCACATTTTTCTCTCAAGTCTGCTGGGAAGTCCATTTCTCCTGTCATTCCATCAGATTATTATTTTACAGTTACAGACAGATCGTTATCAGCCTTCAGACGCTTTAAAAATAATACAATATGGTTCCTAGCACTCCCAAGCAGACTGAGAAATGCCACCCACACATTTGGCAACACTGTTTTTTTTTTTTACACAGGAAGCAAGATTTTTTTCTACAGATGTTTTGGAGTTAATTCTGCAGTAAAATCTGGGACAGAACAGAATCATTAATGCACAAAGGCATGACATGTCTGTACTGAAGCTTGCTGGTGAGAAAGAGGATCACTGCAAATATCCCTCAGGATATCTGACCTGGACTCTTCCGTAGTACATGATTACAGCTGTACTTCACTAACAAAATGCTCCTGGTATTATCAAGGTGAGGCATTACAGACTATTGTAAAGGTATACCCTGCTACTGAAAACCTTAGACCTATAAGCACATGCTTCACGCACTCTCTATTTACAGAGCTGTGAAGAAGAACAACATAACCCATTTTAAAATAATCCTCCTTCCACATACAGAGGATTTAGAAGTTGTGACAGGCAGTAACATGACTTTCCAATTCAATTTTTTAATTTTTAAAAAATCAGTGTGAATGATGTGGTGGTTCAGGAGTTACCTGCACCTGCCCTCCCCCCCGCCCCCTCACTTTGAAATAACCCAGGCTAGGACTCAGTCAGCTGGAAGTTAATAAATGAAGCTTTATATTTACAGCTTTGCACAATATACAATGTAGAACAGATATTTACAATATATAACAGATATTTACAGATATATACAGTAAAAGGGTAATACAGAAACACCACAGCCCTCCCAGAGATCAAAATCCCTAAGAGGGGTTTCTAACCACCCCTACCACCTTCCCCCTTCCCCAGTCTTATCTCACCATGTTTCATGCAGCAGATAGGCAGAGGTAGATCAGCCAGGGGGATTAGCAGCAGGAAAGAAGTTAGTGGAATTATTCAGATACAGCTACAAAAGGCAGGGAGAAAAGAGCCATGCAAAGCTGCCACAGCCCAAAGCGGTCTGCAACCATCTGACTGTCTATGTTTGGATTACAACTCTTAATTTTTTTCTTTCTCAGTAAAGCTATGAGCGAAGTAGCATCATCAGTGCTTTCCTCTCTCGGCCTATAGTTTAATTTCTCATTCAAATCCTGCAATTAGTTCAAACTAGCACAATGGCTAAAGAGTCAGCACTGTTATAGCTAAGGGACTTACATTCAGGGTTCCTAGAGGAAGTTTTGGTTCTTCCACAGTGACCATACTTTCAGCTGACACATGAGGACCTGTCTTGCTGGTGGAATAAATATGTTTTTTTAAAAACACCAAGCCAAACCTTCCTAATCCATGGGATCTCAAAGCACCAAATCTTTCAGTACAAAACCTGGAACTTGTGGTAGAAGATAACTACTCATGTGCAACGATAGTGAGCATCTGGAACAACCAATTTCAAGCATGGGCAATCTAGTAGTGAGGGTCATCTCAGTTTTGAGAGCAAAATACCCTTGCAGAGGGTGCAACTTATCTCTCCTTCTGCAGTTCAAAGACTATATCTGATCTTCCCACAGCAGCCACTTAAAATTTTCCCGTGCCAAAACCAAAAATCAATATTCATCTCTGCTGATGCTGGAAAAGCGAGTAATCCACAGAGAGAAAGCAAATAAAAAGAGGCACAGTAAAAAAATAATTTCATAAAACATGGCTTTCAAAATAGATTGTCCTTAGGTACAGCATGGAGCCTTAAAAACATGAATGACAACTGTATATGTGACTATGCAGAGACAATGACACAGGGGTAGGTTTGATTCCAACTGTGAAGATAATGACAGGAAAAACCTGACTTCTATACACAGGATTAAGCTTTCAAATGAATGGACTTCTTATAATGTATAAATTTAGACATCTTAGTTATTACACAAAACCACACTTAGTCATGAATATGCCTCTTGCATCATTCAAGAGGGTTTTCTTGTATCTCCAGACTAACACTGCTCAAATATGTGACACTTCCATGAAAAGCAATCTGTTATGCATTCACAGAATCAACCAGGTTGGAAAAGAGCTCTAAGATCATCAAGTCCAATCTATTACCTAACCCTTCTAATTAGCAAAACCATGGCACTAAGTGCCTCATCCAGCCTCCTCTTAAACACCTATAGGCATAGTGACTCCACCACCTCCCCAGGCAGCCTGTTCCAATGAGCAATCACTTTCTGTGTAAAACTTCTTCCTAATGTCCAGCCTAAACCTGCCCTGGCGCAGTTTGAGACTGTCCTCTTGTTCTGTCACTGGGTGTCTGGGTGAAGAGACCAACCCCTGCCTGGCTACAACCTCCTTTCAGGTAGTTGTAGAGAGCAATGAGGTCTCCCCCCAAGCCTCCTCTTCTCCAGGCTGAACAACCCCAGCTGCCCCAGCCCTCTCACCAGCCTTGGTGCCCTTCTCTGGACACATTCAAGCACCTCAACATCTTTCTTAAATTGAGGGGCCCAGAACTGGACACAGTACTCAAGGTGTGGCCTAACCAGCACTGAGTACAGAGGAAGAATGACCTCCCTGGTCCTGCTGGTCACACCATTCCTGATACAGGCCAGGATGCCATTGGCCTTCTTCGGCACACTGCTGGCTCATGTGCAGTCTCTTGTCAGACAGTACCCCCATGTCCCTCTCTGCCTGGCTGCTCTCCAGCCACTCTGTCCCCAGCCTGTAGCGCTGAATGGGCTTGTTGTGGCCAAAGTGCAGAACCCAGCACGTGGACTTGCTAAAACTCAGGGTGTTGGACTGTGCCTATCTGTCCAGGTCCCTCTGCAGAGCCCTTCTACCCCCTAACAGATCAACACATGCTCCCAACTTGGTGTCATCTGCAAACTTACTGATGAAAGAATCAATCCCCTCATCAAGAACATCAGTCAAGATATTAAACAGGACTCGGCCCAACACCAGTCCTTGGGGCACAGCACTAGTGACTGGCTGCCAACTGGATGTGGCTCCATTCATCACCACTCTCTGGGCCTGGCCATCTAGCCAGTTCTTAACCCAGCATAGAGCCATGTCACGATGTAAGAGACGGGGAGACAGTTTGATGCAAACAAGTTCCATTTATTACATATATTTGTTCATCTTATAGATGCTTAGATATTCTAAAGAAGGCAGCGTGTTACAATTCTATTGGTTATTTACCCAACCGAATAGCTAAAGCTAACATAATGATTTGCTTAACTAAAAATATGAAATCACACATCTCTATTTTGGTGTAAGATACAAAACTGCTTAACTTCTAAGAACACAGAGAAACCGTAAGATCTTTGTTTTGCTTTCTTTATCAGAGTTTTACAACCCCCAAGGTCACTTCGCTCCCTGACACCACTAGACACCATATTTCACACGGTCTGTGCCCAGGGCCTGTGTGTGAGATGATCCAAATCAAGCAGCTGTGCATAACTCAGGGTCTTGCTACTCCCTTCAGAGCCATGGGCTGCCAACTTTGCCAGGAGTTTGCAATGGCAGACAGTGTCAAAGGCCTTGCTGAAGCCCAGGTAAACTACATCCACAGCCTTCCCCATGTCCACTAGGTGGGTCACCTGGTCTTTTGAATGATTTCAGTCTGTCAGCATGTGTTTAGGCTGACTTCATTTACAATAAATGTTTCTTTTGGCAAATATATTTTTGCCATAAGCTAGAATTATTTTAAGTAATTGAAGCCAAAACTTGAGACTTTCAAGCCTGAAAATTTGCATACACATACATATGCAGAATAGAGAGTGACAGCATATTCTGTTTTGTGTGTGTACTGGGTTTTTTCTCCCTCCATTATCATACAAAGATGTTACTTTCTGATACGTATATGCAGCAATGCAGTGCTGGGGTCATTTCTGCTCCAGGACATGCATTCTGGACAACAGTTGTGACAAATGAAAGACTCTCACTAGCAAAAGGGAAAAAGAGAATTCCAGGACTGTACACTGATTAATTAGAAAACAGTTTCTCTGCAATGCGGAATTCTGCAGTTGAATACCCTTCAAAACATGTTGGGGCAGCATTACTTTTGGTTTGGGTTTGGTTGGAATGTTTTCTATGTTAAATTCTATAACCCGAAGTAAAATGAGACCAAGCCAACTTCCTCTGTCAACATCTATAGCGGATACAATCCCCAATGCTCTATTTTACGCAGTGTGATTATTTGCATCACCTCCAGACCATTCTAGAAGTAAATGACAAGTAATTTTTGTTGCTCATTCCATTATTTAATTCAATTCACATTTAAATATGAAGATGTGACTAATTTTAACAAATTCCAAACAGAGAGGAACAAAAATGTTATGCAGCACAGGAGGTTCCACCTCAACACAAAGGGGAACTTCTTTACTGGAAGAGCCACAGAGCACTGGAACAGGCTCCCCATAGAGGCTGTGTAATCTCCTTCTCTGGAGACTTTCAAGGTCTGTCTGAATGCGTTCGTCTGTGACCTGAGCTACATTGTATGGTCCTGCTCTGGCAGGGGGGTTGGACTTGATGATCTCTTTGGTTCCTCTCCAACCCCTGACATCCTGTGATCCCGTGAAAATGCAAAACAGCATTAGGAAATGGCTGGAAAACAAGCACTTTTTTCTGTACCTTACACCTTCAAACTGGAAATCCAAAGCAGAGAAAGACTGACTCATTATAGTAGTTAATTAATATATAAGTAGGGTACAGTTAATTAAGAAAAGACATATTTTTAAGCCTCCTTTCTGTATTACAGTCTTCCTTTTAATCTCATTTTACCCAGTCCGACTCATGACAGCTATTGATAGCAACAGGCAACAATACTAAAGGTTCTCCTACAGAAAACTGTACCAATACTAGCTGCTAAACCCCGTGGTGCACGTTGGTTTGATGATTCATATCTCAATTTTAATCTTCTTTCCTTTTATGTTAACTACCTGAAGTTTTACAGTTTCATTACAGTCTGCTCCGTTGACTTCTCTCAAATACCTAAGTAGGACAAGTAGGAAAATCCCACACTGGCTGTCACTGGCAGCATTTGTGCTGTTGCGATAGCAAGCTTTAAGAATTTACAATTTCTCTAGAACTTAAATAAAAGGAACAGGGCCAGGAACAACTCCAGAAATGCCACTCTCCTTCGCAGAGTAGTAAGCTTAAGAAAAAGAAGTATCCTCCTTCCTCTTGATTTCTTCCCTACAATGCCTAAGTCTTTAAAAACTAGAGGAATGGCCGCACTCCCATTTTAAACTGGACATTAAACAGAACCAAAACAGATGTTCAAATCTAAGACTACAGTACATTTGCAGCTTCCTCTGACTTAGGCTGGGCTTGGGTACTTAAACACAGGCATATGAACTCCAGTGTGCAGACAGACAGGCCTCCAAACAGCTAGTTATCTTAAAAAAAAAATCTTAATAAAAGGTCTTAGAAATATAGCATGGGTAGTGCTAAATCAACTCTATCCACAGTTACAGTTTAAGAGATGACGGGATCAAAAAATTTACTTTTCGTGCTGGTTGATATTCTTGTACATTTGTGGAAGTCTACAGTTGTGATGTGAACCCAGTTCTCATTCATCCAGATAAACATGAGTGGAAAATTCAGTACTTGATATACTAGAGTATGGTCTATGTTTTCCAAGAGCTAGTTGCTCTAGGCACTCCTATGTTTATGAATATAGCATACTTTGTGTCTTTAGCTTAATGATCTATATTATACAGCCACCTACAGTAATGAGGTTATCCACAAACTTGAGAGATAAGAGCAGGCATTTCTTCACAGGAAATTGGACCTTGGTTTTGCAAAAGTTTATTCGCAAATATAATTTATGGCAGTCAAATTAATTCCAGTTGGTTTTTTACTATGTCACAATGAAAACCAACTTAAAACTCTGAAAACGTCAGGTAACTGTCAAGCTATATTTAGCTACCACATTTCACTTATGAGGAAACATCATTTAAATAAACAGATGGTGTTGCTATGGAGTTGCCATCATTAGTAGAAGCTGTAGAAGCACACATTTGACTCAGAAAATGACAGATACCAAGGACAAGCAAGCTATATGTAATATTGGACATTTCCAGAAACAAAACTATGGTTATACTAAAATCTTAGTTTGTTTAATTCATCCAGTCAGTAACATCTAATTTTACTGCCAGGGTTGTTTCAATTCCTGAGAACTAAATAAAATCTTGCTAAGTGATTCTCAATTAATTTCAGAAGTATTTGCATTCCTGGCTCCTTTTCTCCCTCCCCTGAAATCCCAAGGAAATTGAACAGTCAAGTTTTGTTACTTCATCAAATCATTTATGTAGCCAGGAGCCCATCCAAAATAGATTGTCATGCTATTTCAGGAACATGAAGGCCACTTAACCGGTAAATGTTATCTAAATAGCTAGTATAGAATAAAACCAACCAAACAACACCAAAAAAACCCAAACAACCAAAAGCCAAAGAAAACCCAAACCAGCTAACAAACAGGACCCCTTAAGACAAGTATTCCAGTTCACATAAAGAGAAGAAAATAGAAGGGCTGTGAAGATGTTTATGATACATGTCATTAGGAGAGGAATGTCACTAAAAATGGACATCACACTATGAGAGAAATACTGTCTTATTTCTAGTAATTGCTTTAAAACTGCAACAGCTAGGAATTTTTAAAATGCAACTTGCATCTACTTACACACTCAAATAACATTTTGAATTCCAAATTATTGCCAAGAGAGAATGAACCATCAGCTGGTTATGCAAGTTCGTCATAACTGAAGAACACTGAATATAATTTTGACAGTATACTTGTGGATTACTTTGAAATTTAAAGAGTATTTGGTTAGATGTAATTTTCAACTTGCTTGCATTTTACTCATCTACTAAAAAAAAAAAAAAAAAAAAAAAAAAAAAAAGCACCTGTAACCAATCAGTTCAGCAGCACCATTTCCACAAAATGAATTCTGATATGCAGAAAGGACTGTTATTATTGTTTACTTCAGAATTTCTCAGTTCACTTATGCATGGATGGACCTGCTTGAAAAGGCTTAGCCTCCCTGGAAAACCTTACCACTAATGCACCACTGCACTATAAAGTCTGGCAAGGGCAGATCAGTTGCTAGGAAAGATTAAAATATAACAAACTGCAATGTCCCATTACTGACATATTGGCCTCATCATAGTTCAGTGCCAGAACCTTAGTGAATTTTAAGACAAATTATAGCATTTTATGTACAACCATTACCAAGCCGAAATGAATATGGAAGTAGTGAGCAAAACGAGGGGACACAGACACATAAAAGCCCTGTAACAAGTTAAAAATTAATAAAAAACAGACCATTAAAAACTCCATGGAAACTATCTCCCAAGTGTAATACAGCAAAATAGGAATATAGAAGCTCATGTATTACACTGGTCAGAGATAAATAGTCTTTCTTTGTAAATAACAAATGTACCTAGTAAGGAAACTTGCCAGCTTTCCTATAGACACCACTTAAATCACTCTTCAAAAACTTACATTCTGAGATTTTTGTTGTGACAAGCATGCATAACAACTGGAAATGTTTCTTTTGGTGTTTACTAAACATCTATCAGTAACGGCAAAGCAGATTAGGTGTTTTTGTTTCAGTACCCAGTACCACCTTTGGAACAGCCATTTCACTTTCAAGGCTATTTCCTGTCTAAGGTAAAACTGTTAAATTCACATACACTACATGTTAGTATGATGTAGAAGGCATCATAACAAAACAGTTCTTGGCTCAGTCTTTATTCTTACACATCTGGGGTCCTTGGGTGGCACAGACCCTCAAATAAAGTTGCTAGCCAAATTCCTTTCTATATCTTCTTTCATGTTGTTTTACAGAATTATGAGCATCCCTGTGATCCCTTTTCCTCATGATATACAAAGAACTGAATTGAGCAGTGCTGGCTCCGAAACACACTGAATATTAAAAAAAAAAAGGGGG
>VWZI01017603.1:5469-25926 GCA_013396835.1 Psilopogon haemacephalus | reverse complement strand
GGGGGGGGGGGGGGACACACGACACACACATGCAGACATAGATAGCTGGATTTAAGTAAAACCTTAATGCCAGATACAAACCCAGTATTCTCTATGCAGAGGTACTAACATGGCATCTTTGTACGCCATAGGTATTACAAGAAGATGAAGTAGCACAGCCATTCATTTCAGTGATATCATTGTGCTTGGTGTGCAGATATCTTCCTAACACACTCCAGATCATTACCACTAACCAGAGATTAGCACCCATGAAATTTTATCCAAAAAACTAATCACACAAACAGCTTTAGTCTACATACAAAAGCAAAGCCACCCAGGAAGTTGTAAATAATCGGAATGACATATTATATCTGTAATAACAAATTGTAAACAGCAAGCTATTGTAATGGTGTTGTGTCAAATGGTTGTAAACTACCCCAGAGCATTCAGCCAGGAGTTGTTTTGTGAACAGTATTTATGATTCTTTCACCAATGAAAGAAACGGCACTGTAGAAAAAAGCTTAACTTGAGAAGCCAAGTTAATGAATGCATACAAATTGAGATTCCTCCCTACTCCTCTCAGAGGCAGCACTTCCTGCTCTCACAATTTTATCATGACTCTCACTATTTTTACTGCTTCTCAGAGTCTCTGCTGCTGGAATCATGCCTGAGAGTCTTAGCATTATTTTTAAAAGGAACGCTTTCCACTCCCTTGCATCCTGAGAAAAGCTTGGAAGTGTGAAACCAGTGCAGCCTACAGGCTAAAAAAAAAAAAAAAAAGAAAGACTACAAGAAATTCAGGGTAGATTTTGTTTTGTTTTAAAATACCCTCATGACTTCTAAGCTGATTTCTTGAGTGGCACAAGCTAGTTTGTGTCAGCTCCTTGCAGCCAACTGTCCACAAGAATCTCTCCAGAAAAGACATAAGGTATCAGCAGTTTTAAATGGATAATATATTAAATGCTTTTTCTACACATCTGAATTATCTTCAGAGTGCTAATCCAGCTGCTCTTAAGCCATACTTTTAAAGTGAACACAACCTTTTGAACTAACAGAGTATTATTTGTTGCACAAACTACTTTTTTTTTTGTTTGTAACAAGGTAACTTTTTCTTCTCTGAATAGCTCTCTCTTCTGCAGCTACAAACATCCTGCGTAAGACGTTAAAACTAAGAGATATGGTACCAGCAAGAAAGGGGCAAACACAAAGTAAGAAGGAATATAACGTCAGGTTTCCTTGGGGGAATGATAGTTTAACATTTGCCTTAACGTAGCTACTTGCTTTCAATTATACATGCAGTTGGAAATGGAAAGAGAGTGAAACATCTGCTTTTATCTTAATATATGCTTGAGCAGCTTTTTTAAAAAACCACCACTAGATGGTGCAAACAGCTTAAATAATTAATAAATCAAACAGCCCTTCCCTGTGCCTCCTCCTTCCCTGCCCCAAATAAAGTGAACTCAACAACAGCAGGAGACAACACACAACTGGGACGCAAACTTCTCTTCTGCAATTTGTATTTGTCAAAATAACAGTCAGAACTAGTTTTCCCTTAGACAATAATTCACTGCTTCTAAACAGAAGAGAGCAACAGTTGCTCATCTGAGGGAAAATTGAACAGTAAAGAAATTGCTCAGAGTGATTATGACTTTCTGACTGAACTGAAAGAGAAGTAATGGTCCACTGCAGATCAGGGTAGACAATGCTATTTTTGCACTTGAGAAACACAAATTGTGATGGGTTTAGAAAATCACCCCCAAAATTAATAGCTCAGACACCTTGGAAGAAAGATAAAGCTGTATTTTACATCAAGCTAAATTTACAAGCATATATGCAAAATACATTTATATGTATTTACAATTATATATAACTTAGAAATAATGCAGAAACACAGCAACCTCCTTTGCTGGACAACTTAATTCAGCAACTCCCAAAGCTAGTCTCCTAACCTCCCTGCACCTCAGTTCTGGAGCTGACCATTGGTACTCATAACCTTAGATAGATGTTGAAATGACAAATACATTGATAAAATTATGCCATAGCCCAGAACTGTGATGTATTTTAGTATAAGTGGCATTCATTCTCCCTTGGCTTGCAGTACTCTAAACAGATTCAGGTTTTGATTAGTTTTAAAAGGAGCTATGATGGATTTCAGAAGTCTTTTACCCACTGCTTCAGCGGATCAAACCCAATTACCCAGAAAATGGTTTTATTGAGACCTTACTGCTTCTTTTAGGACGTACTAGTTAATCTCCTGAAGATCTGGATTTTGAAGAAAGCCCAATGGGTTAAATGTATTACTATGCAGATAAAATGTTTAGTTATGCCTATCCTGCTGGTTAAGTATGGCTGGATTTTTATTTTAGTAATTCTGTTTAAACATTTATCAAGACTGCCAGGAACCATTTATTACAAATTAAATTTAACTAATAAATTTAAAAGTCTCCTCCGGTCCTACTTGTACAGCATAAGAAATTCTGAGCTTTCTTTGTTCACAACCAGCAGAACTAGAAGCCTGAAGTGTATGTTATTCTGAAACACATTTTTAAATGATCATCAGTAAATAGATTATAAATGAAGTTATGAATAGTGGGCATTTAAGTGAGTAAGAAAAAGGAAAGTGCTGGATAGGTAACATTAGAAATAAGTCATGTATACAAGGTACATTTTCTATCAGCTCATAGACGTCAAGCAGACTATTTAATTAATCAGGTATGTGAGATAACACAAAGAAAGCACATACCTTCATTTTAGAGGAAAGAAACCTCCACCCAGCCACAGCTACCTTCACATGAACATTGGGGCGGGGGGAATGCTGAGTAACACACACATCTATGAAATAGTCCAGGAAATGCTACAGGAACTATGAGAAATTCCCTACAGCACACGCAACTGGGAGGAAGAACACTTAGGCTAGAAAACTGGTTTGAAAACAAAAGTACTCTCTGTATAATACAACTAAGATCTGAACACCAAGAGAACTGAGAAAACTCTTCCCACTCTGGATGCATCATGGGAAGAAATTGCCCTAGGTGATAACAAGACCTCTCTAAGCTAAGGTAAAACTTTGGTGGAAGCATCATCAGAGTGCTCACATGGGATGGAGGAGTTACAAGCTTGTGGTTCTCACTTCAGGAAAGAGTATTTCTTGGATATATATGATCCATTTAGCTGTTCAGCCTTCCACTCCCCTGAACACATTTAATCTGCTTTTAAAAAACAAAATCAGTCATCAGATCTGTAACTGTTTGCCAAATTGTCCAAGGAAAATGGAACTGGTGACCACAGAAAGGTACCGCAGGATTTATCAGGAATTAAACTGCCCAGAACAACAGTAAATGTGCCTTTCCCCTCTTGTGCTACAGTAAACAGAAGCTTGCAATATGCCAGCAACATAAGCATGAATATAGGTGCAAAGCCATAGAATTAAAGCACAGCAATAATCCAATATATTGATTATTCATGGTGGAAAATAATAATAAATAAAAATAATTCATTCAGTGTAGCCTCTTTTAGTTGGTACTACTTCCATAGCAAGTACAAGAGAAGGTTTGGTTTTGGGTTTTTGTTTGGGTTTTTTTTTTAACTTGAAAAAAAGTATCAAGGCTATCTGTGTTGGTTTGAGCTAATTGGAGAATTTGAGTGAGAAATTAGACTATTGGCTGAGAGAGAGTTAAACACAGTGTCACTTCACCAAGTTTCACTGAGAAAGGAAAAAAAAAAAAAGTTGTTTTAAGAGATGTTCTCAAAACAATGAGATAGGCAGTCTGCTTCGGTCTGTGCTGGCTCCGGCCGCTCTCTTCTTTTGTCTCTTGGTNTGGGGGGGGGTGTTTGGTTACCCTCTCTTGGGGATTTTGGTCTCCGGGAGGGGTGTGGTGTGTGTATTACCTTTTTTACTGTATATTTCTGTAAATATCTGTTATATCTTGTAAATATTTGCTTGCATATTTGCATTGCTGTAAATATAAAGCTTCATTTATTAACTTCCAGTGTTTTCTGAGTTTTAGCCGGGGTTTTAAAAAGGTGGGGGGGCAGGTAACTGCAAACCCACTACAGTATCAAAGGCAGATGTACACTGCAAAGCCTGTACTAGCAAAGAAATTATCTATGTCATTAATATTAAGAATTGCCTGTATCACTAGATCAGAATAGCTGCTGGCCAGCCCCTGTGCTCACAGGCAATTCATTTATCCTGAAATGAACTAGTATGCCAAGTCCTTAAGTACTACAAAGGGAGCTGCTCTAGTCACACACTTCTCTGCTGCCAAGATTATGTTTACATTGGAGGGTTTGCTAAGACAGATTTTGCCAAGCCAAGACTCAAAAGTTCGGACAAATTTGAGTACTCATCATGGTTAATGTAGTGCCACCTTAGATATCATCAACGCAAAGCACTGCTAGGACACTCCCTAGTTTAGCAGACTCAATTCCTCTAAGATGAGGGATGAAGCCATTTCAGACAGATCTGTCCTTCGTAAAGTGGTAGGTACTCCTAACATCTAAACTGGGTGAGAATTCTGTTCTATTTCTTCCTTTCTCCTTTCCTAACAAAACTTTTGCCACTTGGCTGAGAATCTGGCCTCTATTCTCTTTGTTCTGCTGCACACTTGGTAATATATTCTTACTGCAGACAGAGCCACTACACAAGGCAGGGGACCAGTTGAAGAGAAACAAGGAACAGGGGACTCCAGAACACTCTGAATCTCAGCCTCACTCAGCTAACTCCTACATCTGCCGTGGGGGAGTTGCTTTTGTTACCCTGTGAGCATGACTGCCGCCAATACCCTTTTGAAGATCAGCCTTCAACTGACAGAATTTTAGCTTAATCACCCCACCAAAGGCAGTATGACACTTAAGGCCATTCTGGACAGTGGCAGAGATCAAGATATGACCCATTCCTGCAAAGTAAGAGAAACAGTATCAGAAAGCATTTCATGACAAGCACCACAGGTCAACCCACAAGAAATTACATACAGTATATTGGAACAAATGGAGGTCATAGACTGTGACAACTGTGCTTTTGCTGGAGCCCACCATACTCACAGCACACACAGGATAGCAGGAAAATACTTGTCTGCTTCACATTAGGTAAGCCATTATTGAGAAATATGCTAAGAAGCAGCTGTCACAAAAGCAAACAAGGAAACCACCAGTGACAGGTGCAATGTCGTTTTGCATCAGACTAAAAGAATGAGGAAGAGTTCTAATAGAGACTACAAGGGGCTCTGAAGGGGATAAAGAATTTAATAAGTCTGTATTGTATATCCTGTGTTCTGATTATGTTTGTAGGTCCTAGTCAGGAAGATGCTTTTCAGCAGATATCCTACATTTGCAAACCTGCCAAAATGCAAGTCTAAATGAGGAAAATAACCTCAGCACAAGACATGAACCTGTTGGAGTGGGTCCAGAGGAGAGTCACAAAAATTATCTCCTATGGAGAAAAGCCAAGCATGTTGAGATTGTTCAGCCTGGAGAAGAGGTGGTGAGAGGATGATCTTACTGTGGCCTTCCAGTACTTAAAAGGTCTATAGGAAAGATGGGTACAATCTTATTTAGCAGGGCCTGTTGCAACAGGACAAGGGGTGACGGTTTAAAACTAAAAGAACATAAATTTAGACTAGATATGAAGAAGACATTTTTAACAGTAAGGATGATGAAACACAGTACCAGGTTTCCCATAGAGGCAGTAGAAGCCCCAATCTAGTTGAAGATGTCCCTGTTCACTGCTGAGGGTTTGAACAAGATGAGCTTTGAAGGTGTTTTCCAACCCAAACCATACTCTGATTAAGCCTTAGGTACTCACATTATACCTCGTACTGTAAGAGATTACACAGTGAAAATATTTAACTTCAGAAAAGGCCTGTGAGACGTGCAAGATCAGTTCCACAAAAGGAATATAAAAATGAAGTATCAAAAAATTAAATGACATTGCTTTTCTTCATGGCAAAGTCTGCTACTAAACAGGAAACTGAATCTCAATCTCTAAAGCCCCAGGCTAGCACTTGGAACATCCCTGTCTTCTTCTATAGCAGAAATACTCTCTTTTCTTTTTGCTTACCTTATCTCTTTATTATTAGGGAGAGTAATAACACTGGAAGAATACAAAAAAATATATACAGGTTGCACAAAAGCAGCACCTTTTCTTACAACACAAATTTCTGGCTTAGTATTCTGTAAAATCAAGTAGGATACCTAACTGAAAGACAGAATGACCAAAACTTACGTTCATCATTAATTAGAATAGAGCAAGGTCAGACTGTAACAATAAATAAAAAAGAAAAATGGAAAAGCAGTGATTGAAAATTATACAACTTTCAGACTGTTGGGAAGACTTTAGCCCAGTATATGTGCACACTTGTGTTTTACTGCTAATAAATGCAGACTTGTAACTTCTATGTAGATATCAGAAGAAGAAACTAAAATGTTTCCCTTATCTATATACACTTTTCTTCTTTTTAATCCAAAAGTTTTCTATTTTCGAATACAAAGCACTACAAAATGTAAGAAAAGATGGGAAAAAATCCTGAAGTGTAAACTGTGTGGAAAAATAACTTTATTTTAGTTATTCTAATAAATTTAAAAGAGAGACCCTCTAAGTAAGTATAGGCATGAACTGATAAGCTCATATGAAAGAAAGCATTTTTAGTGTATTTCCTTCTGGAGCTCAGTTAAATATTTGTGGGAGAAAACATATGGAATGCAGAGAACAGTTTGTCATCCCTGTCCCTTCCCTCCAAAAGGGGCTATTTGACTTTAACTTCTAGGTCAGTGAAATCACAGAATCATTCAGGTTGGAAAAGACCCTCAGGATTACCAAGTCCAACTGATATCCCCACTCTACCATGTTCACCCTAAACCATATCCCCAAGCACCACATCCAGGGCTGGTGACCCAACCACCTCCCTGGGAGGCCCATTCCAATGCCTGACCACTCTTTCTGTGAATCTTTTTTTTCCTAATATCTGGTCAAAACCTAACAGCCACAGCTTGAAATAACAGGATGCAGTTAAGTGAATATATGAAGAATACAGTTTGCAGCTGCTGAGTGGCTTCTTCAGCAAGCTGAAATCTTAACTCCTTTTATGGCGTGCCTGCTATCATTACAGTCATCCTTTCCACTGCTAGCACAGACAAGAGCACACTGAACAAGCAGATCTACCCTTCCTTTAACCAATAGGTGAGTAGGCTTATTTCAACCTGATAAGTGCTATGCTAAAATAACATTCTTTAGGAAAAAAAAACAAAAAAACAAAAAAACATTAAGTTAGTCTCACATTACTGAACAGGCACTCAACCAAGAACATTGTATTCACGTATTTTTAAAACACAGAACTGGTTTTGTAGCAATTTATGATGCCGGAAGGTGACAAAACCTAATTAATTTTGTCTACTAATTTTATATATATAAAATAAAAAATTTNCTTGAGTCACATGTATACAGCCAACAATACTTTGTAACTTATAAAGTTAGTCAGATTACTTCCTTATTCGATTAATAAGTAACACTACATAAAGCAAATAAATCCACCCAGAGCCTGTAATGTTTGAGAAGAGTTTTGACACCAAGTTGTTCTTCCCAACCAGTAGTACTGGTCTTGGTAATTATTGCAGTCAGGGATTTTTTTATTTTTTTACCTGAAGAAAAGAACTTCCTTTTCCTTCCAGTAAAACTAACTCATAAAATCAGAAATTACCCCACACTAAAAAGTAGCTAGAGTCTCCAAGAACAGACATTTGAACAGATAGGAGTGTGTGTATACATAAACCTAAGTCACACGTAGCTAAAGGGGAACATTCAAGGGTACACACTGAGAACACAAAAGTAAACAGACTGTGTGCAGTATGTAAATTCACTGTTAGAGTTAGTGCCTAATATAACTGTTTATTGAGAGACAAAACAGAATCTCTTGACTATGGATTAAAGTTCTCTCTCCTAAAACTTTTCTATTCATGCCACTCAGCACAATGGAAATCTCTTACAGGCTACAAAGGACCATAGGAAATAACAGTTTATATAAACATAATCTAGTTAAGACATACAGCTTTTTCATCACAAAAGAGTGAAATACTACTGTCTCCGATCTGACACAGCTCAGAGGAGGCATATTATCTTTGTTAAATATATTTATATGTACACAATATAAAAATTACTTAATTGAGGTTCAGAATTAGCAACTGGCAGAACATCTCACACTCATTATTTGAATCATCTGCTGGAAACAATAGAAGAATTTCAACTGCAGTCAAACTGTTTACCTGTAGTCATCAATTGTAATTGAAGAATAGGGCTAGTTGAGGGAATGCAGCCAGTTCCCCCAGCTGTAAAATAACTTCAGTTTAGTTAGAAATATGACTGGACAGTAGAACAGCACTAGAGGCAGATTCTGGAATATATACTGAATTTGCTAAACCATCTAAACAGCCAAACACAGAACATTTTTTTTCCCCACCACTTTGCATAGTCACTATGTTTTTTATCCACAGCTTTGTCAGCTGCACCCATCCCGTACAGAAAGCATATATGAAGTCATATACATACAACCTAGTTCAGGGCATTCCTGTGATTCATTCTTTTAATCATGACTAAAGTTTTCTCAAAGACTAAATGTCACTCAAAAATTCCCATCTCACTGANAAGGTAAACGGCAGATTTCTGTAGTCTTACTTGCATGTGAAAACTCTTATCAAATCAAGTTGTAAAATATTAGTGCTGAAGTGTACCTCAGAGTGGTGGGGCTGAAGGGGAAGAGGGCACACATAACATGTCAGAAGGTAGCATCTTTCTAAGAGCAAATTCCTTTTTCCTTTAAAAAATCTTTTCAGAGAGATCATATTACAGGCTACACTGCAATCACAAAAATTATCCAAGTGTCTCAACAAACAAACAAAAATTACAACTTGCTTCCTCTCTCTGATTTACATGTAGTTATATACTGCAAGTGAACACTGATGAAGTCTCTATTACCCACAGAAACTCTGATACAGGTTGCTGAACAAGACCACAGAATCAGAAGAGCACTACGAGTCAAGGAGTATTTGCTTCTCTAAAACCCAGCTGGTTTGTTGCACTTGGCCCACACTCTTTTGGTATTTTTCTGCAAGCACTAATGCAAGCTTTCCTGACTATTGCTAGCTATCGCTGGCTAATAAACACTGCGTCAGGTTAGCTTCTGTTGGAGTTAACTGTATTTTCTACATGCTCCAGGCAGACAATGAAGTAATGGCGAAATTACCCAGATATGAAGAATGTAGTTCCTATCTTCCTGGGCATGAAAGAATGTTTCTCCTCTTCTTTGGTGAAGACGGTTTTGTCTGTTACATGTATTTTTTAATTCAAATGAACACAACCACAAACACCACATGTAGAGATCTCATTTTCTGCTACGGGCTGAATATTCACACCATTAAATATGAATAAGCCTGCTGAGTCTCAACAGAAGAACCATGACAGTGTTGCTAGTCAGACTTACAGATTCAGTTACACTAACACCCCTACCAGAAACAATACAAAGGTGCATTTTTAAAAAGCCAAACAAGAAAACACCAAATATTGACCACAGATACCCTTCATTTGCTTTTGCAATAATGGCTAACACAGTGTGCCAGTAGCAAACAGGT
The DNA here is from genome assembly GCA_013396835.1 of Psilopogon haemacephalus. Taxonomy (NCBI): domain Eukaryota; kingdom Metazoa; phylum Chordata; class Aves; order Piciformes; family Megalaimidae; genus Psilopogon; species Psilopogon haemacephalus. The sequence continues at coordinate 16,329 of VWZI01017603.1, read as the reverse complement.
GGACAACGCTATTAGTATTTTAGCAATTCTGCTCTGCAGTGGCATGGCAGAGGGCATCATTCCACAGCGTGTCAGTATTTATACATCAGTGCTAAGATCTCACCATTTTAAGTGCAGAACACTATGCTGCATTATTTACAAGTAGTTTCTAGAAGATCATGAACCATAACCTTCCTGAAGTAAATGAACATTGGTACTTTTAAAGAACACATTGTTTCAGTATGTAATCTATTGTTTGTTAAAATATACTCTTGCAAACTGTGGTTGGGGTTTTTGCTGCTGTTATTTTTTTCTTTTTAAAGTCTACCTGGGAAAGGGAGAGGAAGGAGCACTTCAAACATACCACCGTGGCTGGACCCAGTCTTTATGGCTCAAGAGTTTCTCTACAATTAGTCAAAACACATTTTCCAAATATTGTCATCTTTTCACTTGCTTACATATATATGTAAAAAGGTTTAGGCTACAAAGATTTTTTTTCCCATCTCTCAGGAATCTTGAGAGAGGAAGTGGGGTGGAGAGGGGTGGTTTTACTAACAATTCCAACAGCACTTCTCAATTCTGACTACGAAAACAGCATTATAAGCTAGCTCAGCTAATGCATGTCAATCAATTTTTAATTGAAAATATCTTTTATAGTACCATCTCATCCTTCTGCAACGTGTCTAGTAACTGGAAAATCAAATACCTATAGCAACATATATTTTTATTATGTTAAATCTTAAGGACCTTGGCTCTAGGACTTTCATTTGCCACTATGTAGTCCAAAAATAAAATCATTAATACCTACTCATGAAAAGAGCACCATTGTTTTAAATAGGCGGGCGAAATGACCTGGAAATACTGTTAATTTCTGGCATTGGACAATATTGAAGCTGTCTAGAGCAACAGCAGAAATGGCTGATCACTGAAAGTCTCTCTCATTCAAGTGCATGGCCTACTGCAACAAGAGGAGTTAAGACTGCATGATTTTTAGCTAATTAATGACTGAGCATATCCTACTGAAATTATCCTTCTTTGAAGCAAAACATAACCCAGCTTCTCTGTCCTTCTTCCCTCTCCATCTGTGTTAAATGAAAAATAATTCTTAGGTTCACATACCTCAGTTTACATTTATTCTCACTGCTTTATATATCGGACTCAGCATAATTGCTGACAGACGCAGAGGAAGCAAAAAGACTATCAAGGTTAGAAATGAAAATAGCATGAAGATGGGCATGCCAGCGTTGAGTCTTTTAAACAGTGACCTGCTATCACCCTTGAATTTGCAATTAAGGTGCTTCCCATAGGCTCCAGCTCAGTATGCCTGCAGGGCTAATAACTGACCTAAATCAATTGTCAAAATCAGAAGGAATGCCATTTTCTTACAAGCAGAAAATAAATGTTACAAGTTACTGTGTTTTGTTTGCTTACTAATAAAAACACACATGCTGTTCTTTGTTTTATGAATCTGGAAATACTTCTATCTAGCTCTACCATAAACTGCTTTGTTCACATAAAGGTATGTTTGGTAATTCTTACCTGTGAGCACTCATAAGCACAACCTTTGGTTAGCACCCATCCAACATTGCAGTCTTTCAAAAGCGAAGTATTCCTATAAAAGCTGTTTCACCTTTGGCTCCTTCTGTAGGGGCAGGACACACGTGATAAATGCCAGAACAAGGATGAAATCACTCTCTGTCTCATTAGCATTATTTGTACAATACTGTTCCAAAATCCAGGTACATTGCAATCAGGCACTTCTATTTTCAAGTGAGATTTTCAAACACCTCAGTGGTTCTAGACCTCAGCTGCTGACATTCTGTACAGAAAACTTACCTTATGCTATTGCTATCCTTTTGCCTTGAGTTAGTTCACAGCTGTGTGGAACATTGTCTATGGACAGAGAAATGCTACACAGACACGATATGAACATGGAAATAATAAAAACCAGTAAAAACCTTAACCTTCTCTGACATGAAACAAATGCAACTAGTATTTCTTCCAGATTTGCATAAGGAAGCAAAAATATCAAGCACATAGGAGATTTTTAATGGAAAAACAAATATGAAGCAAATAGATCCCCTGAAATAAGTAAGAAGTAGTATGTCATTCCTCTGCATTTGATTTTTTCCCCTTCTACAAAGCTGTTTCATATTTGACTATTCTGTGAAGCATCATGTGTGGCACAGAAGAGGCACTCAAACAACTAGAGAATACTAGTGTTTCCTTGCAGAACAGCAGCCAAAATAAACACAACAACACACTGCAGGAACCTCAAATGAAACTGAATACCCCACCACAACACTTCTAGAGTAACAATTACCTTTCCTCTTTTAATTCCTTGTGTGGCTTTGCTATATCGTGTTTCATAAGTTTGAAAATAAGCGTTCTGCATGAACCCTGCAGGCACTGTAAGAAAATCCACTGGACTTATTAAGCCCAGGACACACAAAGCTCTAAAGAGCCATGAAGACTTAAAATAAGCATACTACACTATGCAGAAGCTTTAGACATAACCCTTATGTCAGCCTTCACTCTGTGTGTAGATATGACAGCAGACTATTTATAACCAAAACAAACTACACCGAACATTACTAAATTAACACATTTGTACCACAGGAGAGATTCACCATTCAGAATACTGTTCAGAGAGCAGCCAACAAGGCAAGAAACAAAGTCAATGTATTTTTAAGGTTATTAATTGTTCAGATAAAAACTTTCTTCGTAACACTTCTATTTCAGGAAGTCCTTGACCTGTTAAGAAATAACCTCTTCAGTGTTAGTTATCATGGGTTCTCCATTGTGAGAAATGCACCAAATTAATTTTATTCTTTTTGGTTCTTTAAACCTATGGCCCTGAACTTGTCTAACAAAAAGAGTTTTGTTTGCTGTTTTGTTTATATTTCCCATGCTGCATGAAGCAATTCTTTTCTATAAACAATGAGGCATGAGCTGATGTATTTATTATCCCCAGTATCACTGTGTTTTCTTTGTGTTACATCCTTCAAGAAAAATCAGGTTATTTTCTTCCCCAGGACACAGTTCAGCTTCCAGTGTCGGGCACCACAGCCAGAAACAAGTGTCAGTTTTAAGAGTGGTTTAAAATAGAAGTTTATAACACCTTTACCTGCATCATCTCATATGCCTGTCTCTTCAATACTCTGCATAAGGTAAGTAATGCCTTATCACTTTATTTTGCTGAATTATACAAAGTGTGATTTTGCAGAACTCATTACACCTTATCAACAGAGTTCTGCTTTGCTGTAAAACATCAGGTAATAATTAACATCCTGTTGACTGTATGTTAGTTATGACTATCTGCTTAAGTTTTCTTCAAAGCCATACTCACTGTCCATACCGTCCAGTCCAGCTGTTCTGTGTTGGATAAAAGCAGATATACTTTTCCTATCCAGTAAGATTTCTGCAGAGGTCCAGAAACACCAAAGCAACAAGCCTGAAACTGTAAGGTGATTAGCATCAAAGAGCTCTTAGTTACAAACCAGGAACTATTATGTATGCTATAAAAATGACTGTGTTTTAATTTTTTATTTACTGTATTCTGCCTTTTTGTGTTCCTTCTGAATCATGCCCACATGGTAGCAAACCCAGAGGTATTACATATAGTGCTTTCAAAATACTTGCCACAAACCAGCAATGAAGTTGAACTCTAAAAAGAAAAATGACAACCAACAGTTTCCTCGAAGACTGTCTTAACCTCTTATTAATCATCAAAACGAAAATGATGCTAGTGTGGATGCAGTATCAGTAGATGGTAAAGAGACAGGCTGACATGTTATACAGAACTAAGCCATGTAATTCAGCCAAAATTAAATGGAAAGAAAACCAAAGCTAAAGTCTGTAACTAGATAGTTTGAATTTCTAAAAGCAAAATCTGCATAAGACCATGTTCATCATGTTAAACTTTTACAGGCAAAGTGTACATACATAATACATATATATTTGCATAAGGTTTATTTATTTTGAAACCTCAAGACTTCCTTGTCCACCTCCCACCCCCACAACAGGAAAGCAAGTTGTGCCAAGGACTCCATACAAATAAAACCCCCAAACAGAACACTGAACTTTTTTTGGTCTCTGAAGATACATAATGGGAAGGTTATCATAATATTTCCCAAATATTTGTAAATAATTTTAAAACTATAAAGCCAGATATGATTCTGTGAAATTGCAGATAAGTATCACAATACCAGCACAAGGTCTGAAAAGCCAGGAAGAGAGAAATCTCATTTCTTGTGAGTGTAGTTCGAAGGAGGTATTGATTTAAGAAAACAAAACAAAACACCCCACAACAGTTCTTTTGGAAAATACACATTTCTGTTCGGCACAAGTAAGAAAATTCCCTCTGGGAACACACATGGAAAAAAAAAAGAAATGCTCATCACAGGAGAATACTGTATTTTAATGTGCACTTAACAGCAAATTGTGTATAGAGGGTAGTTAGGAACAATTTTGCTTAAGTAGCAGTCAGTGAGAGTATTACTGATTTTGTTTACTGATATTTGATTATGTAACCAAATATTACAGAGCTAGCCTTAACTTTAGTTGCAGGCCTGCAAATATTTTTACAGGCCTTATGTCAGTAGGTATTTCTCACATAATTAATCCATGTAACTGAAGCCACGTGATTCTCTATGGTTTTCAGTTATCTGTTATTTGTAAACCTGTATAATTATCTGCATGTTTTTGACATGTTAACTATATAAAAAATGATCGGCCAGCTGAGGATGGGAAAAGGGATAAGGGAAAGACAAAAGCAATTTTTTTTAATTAGTTTTTTTTAAATCACAGAATCACAGGTTTGAAAAGACCTTTAAGACAGTCAAGTCTAACCAACCCAGCGCTGCCAAGTCCACCACTAAACCATGTCAAAAGGTGCTACACCTATGTATCTATAGAACCTTTTCCTTAAGTCACACACCTCTGTAAGAGGACCAATTTAGAAACAAAGGTTAATCTACCAGGTTAACTTGGCAATTAATTTGTAAGGGGCAGAGGGGGCCCTGTGACAAATTGGAAAAGCTGAGCCACTCAGCAAAGCTAACATCATCCCTGTGGAAACATATTTTGGAAAGGGTTTAAAAATAAATAAGCCAAACACGCTGCTCAGCAGTTGATAGGGTGGAGAAAGAGTGAAAAACAATCTTGCAGACACCAAGGGCAGTGAAGAAGGCAGGAGGGGGTGGGAAACAAATGTGCTCAGCCACAGCCAATGCAGAAAACATACAGGACAGGTTTTCTGACAGAAGCTGCTGCCTGTGGAGACTTACAGATTGTGAAGGACGATGAGTTTCTTTCTGATTGCACTTAGGCCTCATGCAGCATGTACTTCCTTATATTTAAGGCTTGCTTCACTACCTAGATGACACATTAAAAAACAAACAACTATCAGTCACAAAGGTTAAACGAGAGTCATTGTGCTGTGAATAAAAAATTCCTCCTGCTGACATGAACATCCTGGAAAACACTGAAGTTACCTGTGGGCTAGTAACACCTGGAAAACAGTTAGCCCCCATAGCCAAAATTACATCCCAACACACACTGTGCCTCCAAGTGGATTAGCAGGAAAAAAAGCTCTCCTGTGAAAACTGAGAGAATATAAACACAAAAGCAGCATAAGAATAACGAAAACTATGCCCTAATAACTTTTAATTGGTGTTACAGCTTAGAGCAATCAGGCTGATCTGCAGACTGCAGATTCTAACTCAAAAAAAACCCAAACAAACAAACCCCCAAAAAATCCCCCCCACAAACCAAACTCAATTGTCAAACCATTTGTGATGAAGAAGCTAAACCAAACATTCTCAGCCCACCCAAGCAATAGCACATAACAAGATTTTTGTAGCGTACACAAGTCTGGTCTCAGAAACCTATTTTATTAGGTTAACAAAACTCCTTATTTCCATTTATTTCTTAAAAGTCATGCTTAAAGAAGTAGAATTCCTTAAACTTTAAGATAGATACATCTATCTATCTATCATCTGTAAATCCTTTCCTTACACATTTTAGTAACCACCACTCTGTTTGCCCCTCTTCATTAACACTGCTTTCCCAAGAAAAGCTCTGTTCCTTCTACAAGCTCCATACAGGTGAACTCACTCTGAATATTAGCCTTGCCATCACCAACTAAATTTCCACCAGGTGCTTCGCCAAGTGCAGCACCATCAGCAAACAACTATGCAGTATTTTTTTGCCTCTTGGAGAAGAAAGCAGAATAGAGTTTTCTTCTCTGCTCCTCAATACATTAATCTGAACCACAACCTAAAAATGGTGTAATTAGGCAAGGAGGTCATGGGTCACCTTGTAATTATTAAATTTATCCCTTAACAGGAAAGCTAACAAAGGAGGAGCTTCTGACCTAATGTAGCCTATTAAAATGGAAGCAGGTACAAATAGGTACTAAAGAAATGTGGCACCTAGACTTAGCAGAATTGTTTTAACTAGTGAAGAACTCTACATTCTTTGATATTTACAAGAATTCTGGAAATTAATAAACACCAGCCTGTCTTATGATACCATGCCAACCTTTAAACCACAGTCATCGCTGCCAAACACATTAACAATTTGCTATTTTGCAATTTAGGGTATTGGGTTGTTTTTTGGGGTGGATTTTTTTGTTTGTTTGTTTTTTGTTTTGTTTTTAGCTTTTGTCACTGTTGAGAGGCAGAACACACTGTTGGCTTGAAAAGTATAACTGAGAATATTAAAACTCCCCCAAGTGTGTAGTTAGAATTAGAAATTGTTAACAAAGAACTACAGATGTTAAAAATGTGAGTAACAAATTACTCAAGCTTCTTTTCAACTTTTCTGGAGAACACCTTTTGGAGAAACATCATGGCATTTCTAAATCAGATCACTTTTTTTTTTTTTTTCCCCCCGTAAGTACCTAAAAAGGCAATTACTTGGAAATAACTACAGCACATTTATGAGCTGTTATGTGGAGTAATCACAGTTTTGGCATTTCCTGTGGGATTAAGAGTTCGAGGACTTCTTCTACCACAGTTACAAGACATAACATATACAGAGTGGCTAGAACCTCAAAGCAGAAACAATTGTTTATGGTGTTATGCAATGTGTAAATTATACTCCTGTGTTGCTAATCTACAAACAGTGGCTGTGTGAAACAGGATACCTACATTCTAAAACCAGAGCAGAAGACCAGTACAAAGACATTGCTTTAGAAAAAGAACATCCTAAGAATGCAAGAACTTGGGAAACCCCCTCCATACTATACTGCAAGAATCCAATCCAACTGAGGTGACTAGAAGATGAAGAGTTGCTTAGAAGATGCACCAAGAGGATTTTTATTGTCCTACTCCAAGAGTTTCTTAGAAAGTACCTTTCTTCAAACACTTTAAACTTTTTCAGGTGAACAAGCTCTCTAGTGTAAGCCAAACATACAATACAAACAAATTTCAGGAGCAAAATACACCTATAAATGGGATTTATGTCTTCATTGTGCTGAGAAAGCAGCCATCTACTACGTTGTATACATTTCCTGAGCCCTTTCCCCCCATATTTATGCCAAGGACATTCACTTTGGTAGTTAGCACTACTGTACTGTCAGCTGTACATATGGGAAATACTGCATGTGTCACATCATCACTTTTCATAACACAAACATCTAGGCTTACTTAACTGGGTAAAGCTAATAATAAAAAAAAAATAATATTGGTTTTGAAACTGGAGAATTAGTTGCAACTGTTCTAGATCTTTGCAGACCTATACTTATGTCAGCTGTCCTCAGCTCACCTGCAAGTTCTGAGAGTTTGGTTCCTTGATACACCCAGAGAAAAGAAAAAATACATAAAAGTACATCTTTGATTGCATTTTACAAAATGCATCTTAGAAATTTCGACTGATCATAGAAATTTGTCCTTTACTCCAAATCTGCTACCAGGTACCATGTTTGGCTCAAACCAGAAAGTGATTTGGGATAATTGCAAAATCTAGGGGATGTTATTTTGCTCATCACAGCACAAGGCATATTCCAGTCAATCAGAGTTATCCCTCTTTTTCTGCACAGTGATGCTTAGCCAGGATGTGTATGTGCATGCAGGAGGTCCTGATGCTCTACAACAGTGTTTTATCACTTCCTCTTTAAGCCAACACTTTACAGAAAATTATTTGCAAACCGGGGCCCCTGTCTTCATCCTCTACTTCCATTGTATAAGAAAAAATTCCACTTTGCCCAGTTATCTAAAATCTTTTGCAATAACCATTCACTAAACCTCAAAATGCTCCAGGCTTGCTGCAGCTGGACTTCTAGATTACAGCACTATTCTGTCACTTGCTTGACCTGTATACTGGAATGACCTGAACACTGGAAAAACAGGTTAGACCCCAAAGTCACCTAGTGAAGCTCTGTTGGTTTGGGGGTTTTGGTGTTTTGTTTTGTATTTTTGAATTGTGCTATATGAGGTTGCATTCCAGAGGAATTTTCTTTGTTTTACACACTGGACAGGAGTAAGACAAAATGCCCTCTCTTAAACAGACACACAAGATATACAACCTCCAGTGCTGATAAAACCCAAGGCTGTTACGCCACAGTATGGGAGGAGACTTCCTTGTATTCACCTATAATTCACTTGCAGTGTCGAAGAAATCGTCCAGCCACGATTTCACCACTGCCCAGGAAGGAGGTTCCCAGGCTGTGAGGTTACCCTCGGCGCGGCTCGGGCGCCCTGCACACAGCCCCGGCGGCGGCGGCAGACTCCGGGGCTGGGAGGCTCGGGCGGCACAGGAGGCTCGGGCAGCGCTTCGCCCCGCGCGGCGGGCGGGCCGCACGTGGCGGGGACATGCGGCTGTGCGACAGGAGCTCCCCGGCGGTGCGGCGACGCGGCGCGCTGCTGCTCGCCTGCCTGCTGCTGGCCGCCGCCGTGGCGCTGCGCAGCGTCAGCCGGTCCTGCCCCACCGACCATCCCCGCTGCCGCCGGGCGCTGGAGCTCATCCCAGACAGAAGGATCAACTGCTCCGGGGTTGTCCACGGGGACGAGAGAGCTATCCAGCAGGCCCGTCTCAGTAACCTGGAGATTGCCAACAAAAGGGCTTCCCTGACGCCCGGCGAGTACCTGAACATGACGAGGGACTGCAGAAGCTTCAAGGAGACCCGGCGGTTCATCGAATTCCCCCTGAGTCAGGAAGAGGCAGAGTTCCCCATCGCCTACTCCATGGTCATCCACGACAAAATCGAGATGTTTGAGCGGCTTCTGCGGTCTCTCTATGCTCCGCAGAATGTCTACTGCATCCACATCGACAGCAAGGCCCCAGCTGCCTTCCATGAGGCTGTACGGGCCATAGTAGCTTGCTTCCCCAATGTCTTTGTTGCTAGCCGCCTGGAAAAGGTGGTCTATGCTTCCTGGTCTCGGTTGCAGGCCGACCTCAACTGCATGCAGGACCTGTTGCAAAGCCCTGTGCCATGGCACTACTTTCTCAACACCTGTGGCACTGATTTTCCCATCAAGACCAACGCCGAGATCATCCGTACCCTAAAGGTCCTACAGGGACAGAACAGCATGGAGTCAGAGAAGCCCTCAGACATCAAACGGGAGCGCTGGCAATACCACCATGAAGTGGCAGAGTCCATCTCCCGGACAGCCACAAAGAAAGAACCGCCACCCCACAACTATCCCATGTTCACGGGCAACGCGTACATCCTGGTCACACGGGCCTTTGTGCAACACATCTTTGAGAACCCCACGGCACAGAAGTTCCTCGAGTGGGCCAAGGATACCTACAGCCCCGATGAGCACGTTTGGGCCACCCTCAACCGCATGCCCGGCGTGCCAGGCGCCACGCCTCAGAATGACAAATTCCAGCTCTCGGACATGAATGCCCTTTCCCGCCTGGTCAAGTGGCAGTACATAGAGGGCGACACCAGCAAGGGCGCGCCCTACCCACCGTGCACTGGCCGGCACCAGCGTGCCGTCTGCATCTACGGCGCGGGCGACGTGTCCTGGATGCTCCAGCAGCACCATCTCTTGGCCAACAAGTTCGACCCCCAGGTGGACGATGCTGCCATCCAGTGTCTCGAGGAACACCTGCGGCACAAGGTCCTCTACGGTCGGGGATTGTGATGGGACGCCACGGAGACCCCCCCGCGTTCCCTAGGCGAGTCCGGCCGGCGGAGCCGCTGAAGCGGCGGGATTCCTGTGCCGTGAGGCGGGACGGGCGTGGACGGAGAGCTCCGGCTCCTGAGGGGACGCGCGCGAGGTAACTACGGGAGGAAAGGGCTGGGCCGGGGGCGTCGCCTCGGCGCGGCCTGGCTGTGCGAACGGCCAGGGTTGAGGGGCTGCAGGACTCAGCTCCTGCCGCTGCCTCCAGACCCACGGATTTCTCCTCGGAGACGTCGGGGTACGGCGCGGTCTCCCGCTCGGCGCTGCGGGCGGCTTTCGAAAAGACCACCCCAGATTGGCGAGGGTAGTTCACTTTCCCCTTCTGTCCTCAAGCAACCCCAAGACTTCTCTTGCTGAGGCAGGCTGGGAGGCAGGCCCGGAGGCAGGCCCAGGTCGTGGAGCACGGTAACTCCCTGTCCTCCTACCGGCAGAGCTAAAACTGTAATTAATTTGCCTTGTACAAAGCAGCTGGCAGGCCACCTGCACGCGGCACCTGCTTGCTCTGCTCAGTTTAACAGCTGGTGCTGCGTCTGCTAAAGTTCACTGTCAATAGCCGTTAAAAATTAAAAAAATAAAAAATAAAAGCAAAATATACTAAACAAAATGTTGGCTGGTGGTTCGTGGGAGCTTTTTCGTTTGTTTGTTTTTGGGGTTTTTTTTGTGTGTGTGTTCCAGAGCAGAGTCGTTAAACCCCTGTATTTTTTTTTTAAACGTTCTCTGCTCTGTCCCATCTGGAAATTTTTTTTTT